>VDFB02054831.1:0-46608 GCA_007258455.2 Sequoia sempervirens
AACCTAGTGGTCACGTCAAGTTGACTAGTAGGTATTTTTTTAAATTCATGACCCTCCTTCCTTTATGTCTCTAGAGGCCTCTTGCATAAACCTTTATGTTTCCTTTTTTCCACCCCCCAGCTGGAGTTGCTGGTAGGTATACCTGTGTAGTGCTGGGATAAATAACAAAAGTGGCTCTTTAGTCCTTAACCTTAGATGAAACATCTTGAGTTTTAAGTCATTTAACCCTCTCTTTTTTTGGTTTCCTCTCCGACCTAATACTAGACTCACTGGGTTCTGGATAACTCATGTTTTTAGTGCAGGAGAAATAGGGTTTATAATTTATTACAGTTGAAAATAAACCCTTTACAATTATGAGAACAAAAGGTACTACTTTTAGTATAGAAATATATCCCCAAAATTTACCCAACACTTATCACTAAATTGAAGCTATCAGTAATGGACAAGCAAACAATCTTCCCAATTTCCTATCATCCTCCTATGGTATTTTTCCTTAATATTTCAGCTAGGAAGAGATATATAGTTTGCTTACCTAGGTGAATGCTTTGCCACATTTGTTGTTGTATTTTTTGGAGCTTCCTGCACAATTTCCTCAGCTTCTAGTATCCTTTCTACTTGCTAGCTAATCCAAATGCACGACCAATGATGTATCTACTTTCCTTTACAACCAGGAGACGAGCATGCCACCATTAATGCTTGATAGTAAGTTTGTGTGAGTGACCTGACAATTAGTCATTCACGTTCAAATTGTGACCGTTCATCACTTTGTTTTAAAACTACATCAATGGTTATTAATTTTCCTCACTACTTTCTTTCTTGCTTAATACGAGGTCCTAAATATCTTGCCACATTTCCTCTTCATGTAATTACTTGTTTCTTATCATTGATAAACCTCATCCTTGACCAGCTCCACCATCGATGCAATTATTCATGCAATGAAATCTCAACCCTTGGATCTATGGCCCATATTTGATCACATTCATTTTCCCATCACACATCACTAATTAAAAATTCATACCTTGGATCCTATTAGTGATGAGAGATATAGTGAAGAGATCATATTAGGACATGTACACCTACATGAAAATCAACAGTACAAAAGATATCACAAATAAGATTTATTCATATTAGTGAATGAAACCTTAAATAGAGAACTCCATTGCTCATTGCTATTTTTGAAATTAAGCTTTGGACTAAATCTATGATGAGTGATAAAACACAAAAACATCAGGCTATCGCTCATCGCTAATTGTTCTCATATAGTTTGTGAACAATTAGTGATGAGAAATCTTCACAACTTGACATTTTGTATGAAGTATCATTGATATAAAACTTAGCACTTAAAAAATATTCAAAATACACGATGCACAAGATACCCATCATATCGCTCATCGATAATTTAAAATTATCATTTCATAATCATCCATGATGAGTGAAGAACACAAGGCTGTAGGCCATCGCTTATCGCTATTACAATACTCAAGGCTCAAAATCCATTAGCGAGAGGTGATACCTCAATGATACAAGCAACATCGCTCATCACACATGGATAAAAAGAGCTCTAGCGGCTATTCGTGATGAGTGAAAACAAATAAATACCACTCATTGCTTGTTGCCAATTTGGAGCATACACTTCTAAAGTAATCAATGATGACTAATAAAAAGAGATGGTCGATGGGACTTAAGTGAAAACTTTTAAGCACGTGCTCATAAGCTCTTCTAATGAAGGGACGATATGATAGAAAGGGATCAAATAATCCTAAGTCATAAAATTCAAAGGATGTAAAGGCTAAAATGGCTCTAAACTTAACCTTATAAAAATTAAGATACTCAAACCTAGGCAAGGGGAACCAGTTACCCTATGAGCATGGATGGCATAAGATGTTTTAATGTGGCCAACAATGGGCAATAGGAAGTCAACAGTGAAATAGAACCCCACAAAAGTGTAGAGAAAATAAACTCTAACCCCAAAGGTATCAACCAAAATGTGACAAGGCTTTGATATGGAACATCAAAATTTTGCAGGTTCCATTAGTGGCTTCGAATGGGTACGCATGCCTCTTGTAGGCATGGAGAGATCCTAAAAATCTTAGGTTGAAGTAGACCAAAAATAAGGAGCTACTCAGACTAGGTAGTAGGACCAAAGTAGACACAACAAAATCAAACAAACCTATGTACATAATATAAAAAACCTACAACGTACATGGAAAAATAACATACTTAGGAGAAGTATGGCTTTAAGAACTATCCATGTACCAATAGTTCAAAAATTTCACCTATTAAGCTTTGAAGGAAATATGAATCCTCCCCATGTGTGTTGGCTATCAAATAAGGAACTACCCATAATGCTTCAAACTTTCCATGTTTACCCTTATCTTG
This sequence comes from Sequoia sempervirens, assembly GCA_007258455.2. NCBI lineage: Eukaryota > Viridiplantae > Streptophyta > Pinopsida > Cupressales > Cupressaceae > Sequoia > Sequoia sempervirens. The sequence goes on from VDFB02054831.1 coordinate 2,380, forward strand.
AGCCCTTGCATTCCAGGCTAACACCATACTATCTACCTAAAAAAATTTACTAGAATCTCTCTTATCATGTAAATGCTTAACTTGCAACTGCATCCTAATACTTTTAGCATGAGATTATCTTCTAGTTTCATGTAATTGCACCAGATTATTTATTTTATGTTTCATATCATCACATATCTCTTCATCATACTCCTACATGAACTTATACATATTCAAAGGATTATTCTATGGAAATCTAGCATCTAGACCATATACTAAGAAAAATGGTGAATAACCAGTAGCCTTTTTCATAGTCACTCTATCTACCTAAAGTGCCAATTTTAACTTTGAGTACCAAGCCTTTTTGTTCTTCTCCATCACTCTCTTGATGATTTTAATCAAGCTCTTATTACTAGACTTAGCTTGACCATTTCCTTGAGGATGGTAAGGTGATGAATAAGAAACTTGTATACCATGTCTCACAAAATTCCTTGAATTCATCCAACCTAAAAAAATCATTATCTGAGATAATCTTCTTCGGGACTCCAAATCTAATGAAAATATTATTGAATAGGAAATCCACCACCACCTTTCTTGTTGCTTTCTTTGTGGGTATTGCTTCTACCCACTTTGTGAAATAGTCAGTGGCAACAAGAATCCATGAGTGGCTTCAACTATATTTTTTTGGTATCTCTCCAATGAAATCAATCCCTCGTTGTTGGAAAGGGGGTTGAACTGTCATAGGCCTAAGTGGTAAATTTCTTGAAAACTTCAACTTTCCTCAAAACCTTTGACAAGCATAACATGTCTTAACAAACTTGTGATAATCCTTAAAACTAGTAGGCCACCAAAATCCCACTCTTAAAATATTGTGTACAATAGTCTTTGGCATGTAATGATCACCACACACCCCATTGTGCATTTCCTACAAGAGTCCTAGTGCCTTGTTTCCAACTACACATTAAAGAAGTACACCTTCCAGGCTTCTCCACCATAGCTCATTGTCAATAATCACATAATTGATGGCATGCAATTTCAATGTTCTCTTATCATTGTCAGCCATATTAGTAGGGCACTGCAAGGTTTGTAAATAATGGAAAAATCTTCTTTACCATCCACATGTCTACATAACACAGATAGGTGCAACATCAATCACTTCAATTTGATTGACCTAATTAGCTTCCAAATTAGCCTCTACCATTAACTTGGCTAGGCCTTTACCTCTTACTAATTTAGTAATCTTAACATCAGTGTTAAATTATTGGATCTTGTTGATCCATCTACACCTTATGCCTGTTGTCTCTTGTTGAGTGAAAATATCTTTCACAACAACACTTGGTATAAAATCTATGACAGTAGCTCCTTGTAGGTAAGTCTTAAAATTCTTCACAGCCTTTACCAAAGCATATGCTTCTTTCTTAGTAGTATCATACTTCAACTATGCAACTTGTAAATATTTGCTAAAAAAATGCAATTAGTTGTTCAAATCCCTCCTCATTTTTCTATAACAAAACAACAACAATGGTATAAAAAGAGGCAAAAGAGAAAATATGCATTGGTTTAGAAAAATCGGGAGACTTCAAAACTGGAGCCTCTTTAATAGATTTTTTTATTTTCTTGAAAGCTTGACTAGGATCCTCACTTCAAAGCACCTTTTCACCTTTCAAAATTTTGTAAATAGGTCTTGTGATTTATGCAAAGTTAGTCACAAACCTTAAAAAATTTATTTGTCCAAAAAATGATTGAATTTCCTTGACATTTTTTGGCTGAGGGATCTTGTCTATGGCTACTACTCTTTTAGGGTCTATCCTTACTCCTTCCTTAGACACAATGTTCCCTAGCAACTTTCCCTCACTGACCCCTAAGGCACATTTCTTTGGATTCAGAGATATCCCATATTCTAATGACCTGAAAAATACCTTCTCCAAATGCATACAATGATCTTCTTTTTTAGAGTAAGCAGTCAAGTCATCTTGATATACAACCATGAATAAATTAATAAAATATGAGAAAGCTACATCCATATCTTTCTAAAAAGTGGCACCTACATTTTTCAAACCAAAAGGTATTCTAACATAAACATAAGTTCCCTAAGGAGTAGAGAATGTAGTCTTATACTACTTAGAATCTTTTACCTTCACATAATTATAACCTAAAAAACCATCCATCATTGACATTAGCTCACAACCAATCACCTTATATAACATAGCTTCCATGTTTGGAAATGGATAATTGTCCTTTGATGAGGATATATTTAGGTTCCTGAAATCAACACACAATCTTATGTCACTATAGACACTAAAAATTGTCCTTCACCCATGAACCTACCTTTTCATATCAATTCCTCCTTCTACTTGCATAATTAAATAATTTTAATTATTCAATTATCTTGTAAGGTCATATTCCTCTATTAATTAAATAATTTGTAATTATTTAATTAATTCATTTTTTCCTTTATTCTACCCTTGATTAATTAAATAAATTTTATTTATTTAATTACATCACTAATTAGCCCCTTCCTTTCTATAATTAAATAAATGCTTATTTATTTCATTATTTTCATTTTTCTACTATTATTAAATAATTATTTTACTTATTTAATTATTCATTATCCTCTTCTTCTATAATTAAATAAATTTTATTTATTTATTTATTTACTAATTTTTTATTTTCATCCATTTTTTAATTAAATTATTATTTAATTTAAAATTCAACATGTCACTTCATGTGTCTTTTATAATTAAATAAATGTTTTTACAAGCGTGAATTATTCTACCTTCCTCCCATAAATTAAAATACTATTTATTCTCCAAATTTCATTATTCATTTTTCACTTTATCTTTCTTGTCTCATCTTCATATTCCACTTTCATTGATTGAAATTATCTTATACCCAATTCATATGAATCCACATTACTAAGTCTTATTTCCTCAACCCTATTTTATACATTTTAACTTTAATTTGGCCATGATTAAGAAAATTCATTGATATCCAATCAAACCAATCCAAATCAAGTCTTTTCTATAACAATCAACCTTCATAAAGTCATTAGTTGATTCTTCAAGTATCCTTATGCCGCCAAAATCATTCTTGAATCATTCATCCATTTCTATCTATCATCTCATTGTCAATGTTATGTTGTTGAATAATTGAGCAACCAACATATCACATCAATCGAATAATTCATCGTTTATTGTGTCTATTTGAGGTATTGAAGATTTGCATTAGGTAATGCATGTTATTGTTTTATCATTTTTATTGTATCCAAATTTTTCATATAGATTTTGGTGAACCTGACATGAACCCCCTAATTGATTTTTAGCTAAAAGTTTTGAAAATTTTTGAGGAATTTTTGATGTAGAGAATTATACCAAACCCCTCAACACCATCATTTCTTCAAGGGTTTTCAATCCCAAACAGAATCAGGAGAAGATCAAATATATAAACATCAATTTTTCACTTAACTTTCATCAAAAATTCTATCAACTCATCTATCAACTTTACAAAATTCATCAAATTCTTAAGGCTATCAACAATCCACTCACCATATCAGTTCTAAACACCTGTAACATAACTCAAACATCATTGAAGTGACTATTAAAACATCAAAACCTGATTAGAGAACCATTCACTACTTTACATCATATCAATCTACATTACAATTGTATCCCTTCAAGGTAAAAAAATCAAACACCTTTCCAAATCACCAAGGCACATTAACAACCATCCATACCTTCTTACTATAAAAAATTATCAGACCTTCAAGACATAAGGTTCATCATGTTTTGAAAGAAACAATCAATCATCTACTACACAACTCTGTCCATTTCAAACTTACTATCCTTTTTGCAGTCAAGTCATCATTCATGCATATTAGATTCACCATTCCCAAATAATAAAAACAACATACACTACCTTCACAACCTCATTCAAGCATAAATACAATGGTAACATCTTCAATAGAACAGGTTTCAAGCATTTATAGTCATTCTTTTCATTGTTCATTAGATTTCCCCTTTCAATGAAATCAAAGCATTACATGCCAATTAGAACTCCATACCCTAGATCGAGTAAATACCACAAATCAAATGCAAGTACCAGGGTCCAAGGCCACATTCAGAGACCTCTTACTATCCACAACAACATATCAAAAGCTTACCATGACTTAGATTGAAGAAACTATCAAATTTCAGACTATACACTGTCAAAAGGGTACTAGAATAGGCCTTTTTTACAAAGGAGACCCCCTTTAGACTGCTCCAAGTCCCTTACCAACCACAAAAATTATTTACAAATGTCTTCAAACTCAATATTTCATCAATTTTAAGGACTAAAAAGCTTCAATATGTACTGTTCCTTCAAACCCTTGTTTGTAGGGTGAAATAAACACAAAACAAGGAGGGTTTCATGCATGAAATACTTACAGACCTCCAATACTTCATACAATAGTTGAATCATGTCTTAATACATCTGCAAAAGAATTTGAAGTAATCTCTAAACCCTTTTACACATTGTTTTTTCAAAATATTGTTTGAAACCTCCATTTTCAAGTGAAAAACTCATATTTTGCTTTGGAAGCAACAACACAACTTCATATCCTTGTTACCCCTACACAAAAAAACATTATAAATACTCTAAGTAAATCCTACATATTCCATCTCACCAATATATAGCCCTACATTTGGTGGGATGGAGGATTCTTCCCTAAAAGACTCTCAAAACATAGTGTGGAGAAATACAGCCTGAGGCACTGAAAGTTGCCTTCTAATTCATTTGTTTCTTAAAAGTTAACCCTCAAATTCCTTGAAATAAATGATAACTCCTTCTAGAATGAAATCACACAAGAATCCAACTCTTGATGTTCCTAAACTAGCAATACAAAAATAGAAACAATGAAAGAATGCTGCAACTTAGGAAAAATAGGGGTTTTATTCAAAAATTTGGTACAAGAATACAAAGATCTCTAATTGATCTCCTTTCCCTCACCATATGCATGATTTTATAGAGTTTATAAACTGAAAACTACCTCTCCAACTTCCTTGAATGACCTATTTCCTCAAGTTTCCACTTGTCTTTTCATATTCCTTCTCTTTTTACATTTTTGGCAATTTTGACAATATTAAAAGTTGTGCATTTTTTCATATCTTTGACCACCTAGTGACTTTTACATGACTTGATTACAATAAAAATACGACCTCATATTACCTTTAATACAATAAAATTATCTTTTACATGACCTTGACACATATTTTGACTTGAACATTACAAAATTAACATATTAGCCTTTTGAAGACATTTCATGACCCAAAATTTTGAGACCACCTTTGTTGGATCCTTTATTGAAAGTTCGAGCATGGTTGCAGGTTTTGCACCATTTTGGGATGACAAAATCCTCATTTTCAAAGATTCAACCATTAATCTCGAACTTTATTGCCAAAACCTTTCGCAAGTTGAAATAATATTAAGAGTTTCTAGTCCAAAAGTTCAGATTTTGGACACAAGTTTTAATTTGAGAGAAAAATTGAATTTTGGATTTTTGGGCCTTGGGAAAAAGTTTCACATTTCAAGAGGGATTTATTCTTTTTATGTTTTAAATTTGAATAGTAAACACTAGAGGAAAGGATTCTAGGTTCAGGGTTTTATAAAGATTTGCTTTAAGGCTCACAAATGGCTGCGTACATCTTTTCAGAATTTTTTTTTTACATGACGGACGAGGTTAGGCATCTATAATTAAAATATCAAAAATTTTTGACCCCATTTTGAATTTTTTAATATTTTTTTATTTTTTTCATAAAAAATTATTGTAAATAATGTTTTGATTTTTACATTTGTAAAGTCTGTAAATTTCGTAGTTTGTTCTCATATTTTTATTTTTGCAGAAAATTTCCACAATCATATTTGTCTTTAATTGTCCTCTAAATATTAGCAAGGTGTGATCACTATCTTGTTAGGTTTTTGCTTGTTGTTGGTTTCAGAATGTGCAAAAAAACAAAGACGTGTGCTAGACAAATTGGATCAAGTAGAAAAAAATTTGGAGCTAAAGCAAGTCTAGGTGCACACATTCCATCTTTCATCTCTAATCATTGTTTGTCAATACACTTGAATTTGAGGCTTGAAAAGAACAACTTGTTTGATCACACATTTGGATTGGGGTCTAAAAATAAATCCGTGTTTGTTTCTACATCCTTGAATTGTTGTGCAAGAACCATTGTCTCTTAATCTGCTATATTGCCCTTAGAAGAAAAGAACAAGTGCTTGAACCTGCTTTTACACATTCTCAAATTTCTAGCGAAATTATCATCATGGAGGTGGATCAAGTGTGTGTGTCCTCCAAAAACACCACTCTGGTTTTGCTGGTCGTTCCTTCTGAGTGCCTGTTGATATACCTTCATAAGGGACAAACACCACGATCTTGGGAGTTGAATATTGTCATTACAAGCCTTTTCAAAGTAAATTTAGCCTCAGTAGTTGAAGGGTATACTTTTCTCTCGCCTATGCTCGAAGGTAAGATTTTTCTTCAAAGTCACCTGTCAACTTTTGTGCATCCCAATCTCTAAGACCCAGAATTGTTCATGCCAATTGATTAGCACTAAAGGCTGTTTGTTGGTGTATTCAAGTGTTTTCCTCAATCACAACATTTTATGCATCTTAGCAGCAATGTATCACGGTAGTTTATGTCTGACCATGAATATATACAGATCCTCGTTTGATATTCCAGCAAACTCCAATAAACACTTCCACATCATCCAAATCCAACAGTAGCCTGTCCATCATAGTATTCAAATCCAACATCATCTCTTCAATCTAATCAACACCATTTTACACCATGCCAACGTTAGAAGACATAGCACAAAAGCTCATTCACATACTTCATGAAGCTCAAACAAGCCAATCACCTTTAAACCAACAAATCATTCAAGGATTCCATGTCATGATACAAAAACTTCAAACAAAACCACAATCACCCTTAAAATGCAAATAACCTAGCACATCCTAATATTTCATGGCTACTTATGGTCAAATCCAATGTTGTTTCAAATATCTAGTCCAATCACCACATCAACAAATTTCACATCAATCCTATGTCTCACCTATATCATCATATCAACCTCATCCATCCAAATATCATGTTTCCCCTTCATCAACCTATCGCATCTCTTCTAATGTAAACTCTTATGCATATCAATTACCTCTCAACAATCATTATGCTATGCAACCCCACCATCATCATCACAACAACAAATCATACCACAACAAGTCCAAACACCATTACAACCTCAACACATTCAACGACAATCCTATGTGTCACCTTCATCATCATGCCAACCTAACCCATCTACCTATCATTTCAATGCCACATCAACATATCCACCCATATCACAACAAGAACATAGGATCCCAAGTCCACCTTGGCAACAAAATTAAGTGCTTTTCAATTCTCATGTTCCATTTGACAAGGGGAACACCAATAGAGTTCATGCACCCTATAAATTTATCATATCACCATTCAATCAAATTCCTATCCCTAAGCCATCATGTCCTATTCCTAATCCATTGGCCACTACACCTTCTAACCAATCAAACTCTTCATTACCCCCACCATCATTTATTCCTCCATCAAATCAATGCCCTAAATTCAAACATTTTAAAAGTAAACCTATGCCATTACCCAAATCCATCCACCCAGCTACAAAGGATGTGACCCAAGGGCTACTAGCAAGGAATAAAACATCACCATGTCATCCAACTCATATTTTTGAACCTACCAAAGAGTCTTCAAACACTGCCTATTCCTCCAACCCTGTCATGTTGTCTTCCCCATTAAGTCCAAGTATCCATTCATCATGTCTCCATGTTGTTGACCATATAGAACATGTTGAGCCCATTTAGGATTCATCCCTTTCCACTTCCATTCAAGCAACCCAAGAGGTATGTCAAGAGCCTAATCCTAAACATGAGGAAACATTAAACTCTCATAACATACTTGGTCATATTTATCATCAAGCTCCCCTATACGATCTTACCTATGATCAAGAAGGCCATGATAATCCTCATAGCCAACTTTATGCATTCCATGGTCAAGAGCTTATCACTTCACCTATCCATGAGAAAGAAACCTCCACTTCTCCTATCCACCCCCTACCCATCCCTATCCATGATCCATCAACATCCACTTCACTTGATGAGAGATATGCCTCCCAAGCACACATAGAAGCTAAAACAAATACTTTGGATCTTAGTGAACACAATGCTTATCAAGATCCTAATGATCATCCATCACCCACTATCAACCCCATTGCAAGTTCTCCATCATATCTTATTGGTCTTTCCACGCTCATTCATGAATGTTCCTCCTTAGAACAACAACAACCATTATCTTCCCTTGCTTCATTTTCTCCATCCAATAACTAACTCATGTTTTGTTTTCTACCTACACCTAGTCCCATTGTCCATTGCATACTCAAAAACATGAACCACTAAGGTAAAGGTATACACATTCACGAACAAGGTATTTTGGAGACCATCCATGTCAAAGTCCCTCCACACTCTTATGGCCTTGTATATACACCCCAAGGACACCAATATCAAGATGTTGGTACTTCCTCCATGCCTCTTAAGTCTACTTTCCATCATAAATGCTATCATACACCTAAAACATATGTTTCCATCCTTCCTATATCATCCTACAAATGTCAAAAGCATGTGACCATTAACCTTCCACCATCCACTTTACCACTGTTACTTCCAAATCCTAATATCCCTCCATCCACTTTATCACCATTACTCCCAACACCTAATATCCCCATTATCCAATCCCCTTATCTATCCATTCATCCATAACTCTTCTAAAGATCCTAATCATGACCAATCAATGCACACATTGTCTAAACATGAAGCTTTTACTCATTCCACCATACCCATGGGATTCAAAAGAAAAAAATTCAATGTCTCTACCTATAAAGTAAAAAATCCTAAGGGTCCTCATTCCTTAGGATATCAATACAAAAAGTGAAAGAAAAATACATTCAAAAATTTATATAAGCCCATACCTCCAAAAGTAAAGGCCAAAACTAAATTGGTTTGGGTTGCTAATAAAAAAGAAAACAAGTCAAATGAGGAATCTACATCACAACGATCCCAACCATCCCCTTCCATCCAAAACACACATTCTATTCAAAAATTACAAAAATCCCACAAGCCAAACAAAAATCATAAAAATACTAAGTCTATGTGGGTACCTAAAGAACTTCATCACCCATCTCCTAAGCAAACATCTACATTGCTTCCTACACCTCGTCTACATCAAAATCTTCAACATTTATCATAGTGTGTGCAACCGTTGGTCATGGTTCCCTTCCACTTCACAACAATTCCACATACCTCCATCTCCTCATCCTTCACTCATTATCCTACATATCTCCCTGACCATCTTCCTATGGTCCATGCTTTTGGCTAAGCCTCCCCATTCATCTTTTGCATAAGTCCCATATAATCCCTATCATATTCCCTACATAATTAGCATCATAATCCATCATCTAAATACTCCATCTCCCTTTCATGTCATTCCTTACCAACATCTATGAGAATAATGACATTTGACATGGTCCATGTGATGATATCCATCCATCTCTAGTGGGACTACCATATTTCATGGAGCTAGACACTTGAGTCCCTCCTATCCGTATTCCCCATCTATCCAAAAAATTTTTTAAAGAGAAATCCCTTCATCCAATGGTGAAAACTTGGTAAATAGGTGCCCTGAATAAGTACCATGATGGAAACCTTTAAAACATGCATCATGTGTAGGTTGATCTTGTATGTCACTTACACTTGGGGGTGCAATGTCTCATCTATCCAACCTATCATTTTCATGTCATATCATTATATCTTACCATCCTACCATTTTTAGCCATCATACATACCTATCATATTGAGTCCACTTATCCATCATTCTCCTTTTGATCTTGATAAAGATATAGAAGCAAAGTCTTGAAACATGTTTTGGGTATTTCTTGGCATACTTCATCCTTTCCAACAATCATATCATTATCTTATTGTCATAACCTTTGTCATTAAAAATCCTAATTATTATACATAGAATGGGGCATGTTATTCCTATGCGACATAGTCTTTGGAGATCACATTCTTGCTCTCTTATGATGCATACATCCATTCCATCCATCCATCTATCATGAGCATTTTATCCCTTATCCTATCACCCACCCTTCCATTCATCAATCCCATCTATGTCCTTGCACCTAGACTTGGTTTTCACTTGTCATTGGTTTCTAGGACAAAGGCTACCCAAATTTTAATCCATTAACATCTCAAAACATTTCAAAAATCTAAGAAAATCAAAACATTTCAAAAATCCAAAAAAAATCAAAACATTTCAAAAATCCAAAAAATCATAACATGTCAAAAATCCAAAGAAATCAAAACATGTCAAAAATCCAAAAAAATCGTAAACGTCAAAAATCCAAAAAAAAATCAAAATATTCAAAAAACAAAAAAAACATCCAAATAACTCTCAAAAATACCAAAATAGAGTCATCATTTATGATGTTAGTCAAATAAATCAGACATAGTTAATCATTCAAAATGTCAACATTTAAATCCTGAACCAACAAACAACATAGTCCAATTAGTCATCCTATCAAAATCAGTCAAATTTCCAAAACAATGTCAAATCAATCTTCAAATTATCAATCAATCAATCAATCCTCTAATCAAATTGCTCCAACCTAAATAATTCCAATCACATCAATTCTTCTATTCAATTCATCACACCCTTTCATCCAATCAAATCATCAAATCACTCATCATATTATTCCAAACAACTTCTTCAAATCAAATAAGTCAAATCAATCCAAGCAATAATCCAAATGTAAGGCAATCCTTAATACATACCAATCAAGTTAATCAATCTTTCCAAATTATCCAATCACATCCTTTGGCCTTGATCCTAATCTTGCTGTAAACCAAATCAATCAAATTCCATCAATCAATTAATTAGTCATCCTTGTGTTCATCTAGGGATATGTCTTTCCCCACAATGACAACACTATCATCATCTATCATCATCAATCAAATTCAATCGGTCAATTATCAATCATCCTTGTGTTGATCAAGGGATATGTCATTCCTTGCAATGACAACACTATCATTATCTATCATCATCAATTAATCAATTAATAAATCATCAATTTACAACTTGATAGGTGCAATACCTTGTTTGTTTTTGTATCATTTGTGCATGCTTTCTTGTGTGTATTATAATTTTTATCTTGCATTTGCATCAAATATGAATTATTCCAACTAATATTCATATCTTGTATCTAGACAAGGTTGTATTACGCTGGGTCACGAGACACACCATCACCTTGGTCCTTATACCTTGGTGCATCATGTCTAGTGTTACATCAAGCATAATGGTTGCTCACTTTCTTGCAACATAACGTATCATTCATCTCCTTCATCCACTTCCTATCTTGCATCATTCATCTTGTCCCTCCTTATCATTTCATTTCGAGAGCATACCCGTGTTTGTCCAACTCACCTCTCCTCTCGAGAGGGAATAATCATCCCATCATCATCCTATTCTTATATCATCATCATCCCACTCTTATTTTGTCATCATTTTGTCTTTCTATCATCATCCATTTTCCTCTATCCATACCTTATATTATTTGAAATAATGTTACTCGACACAAAGCTCATCATCTCGAACATCATCTCAAAGAGGGGCAAAATTTAGACACAAAAAATTGTCCTTTGCCTATGAACCCACCTTTTCACATCAATTCCTCCTTCTACTTGCATAATTAAATAATTAAAATTATTTAATTATCTTTTAAGGCCATATTCCTCTTAATTAAATAATTTGTAATTATTTAATTAATTCATTTTTTCCTTTATTCTTCCCTTGATTAATTAAATAAATTTTGTTTATTTAATTACGTCACTAATTATCCCCTTCCTTTCTATAATTAAATAAATGCTTATTTATTTAATTATTGTCATTTTTCTACTATAATTAAATAATTATTTTAATTATTTAATTATTCATTATCCTCTTCTTGTTTGATTAAATTTTATTTATTTAATTATTTACTAATTTGTCATTTTCATCCACTTTTGAATTAAATTATTATTTAATTTAAAAGTCAACATGTCACATGTCTCTTATAATTAAATAATGCCTTTATTATTTAATTATTGACCTTCCCTCCCAAATTAAATAATTATTTAGCTTTCTCCAACAACCTCATTATCCATGCCATTCTTATCTTTTATTGTCTCATTCATTTTCCACCCTTGATTGAATTATCTTATAATTCAATCTTGGCCATTAATCCTTATCATTTCCCTAATTTTTCCCTACCCCTATTTTATACTACAACATTTAATCTTGGCCATTGATTAAGACATCTTATCGACATCACATCTCAACCATCAATCCAAATCAGACCTTTTCTATAAATCAAGCCTCTCATAAGCCATTTGGGGGGTTGATTATTCAAGTATCCTGATGCTTCCAAATTCATTCTTGAATCATTCATTCATTCCTATCTATCATCTCCATGTCAATGTTATGTTGTGGAATTGAGAAACCAACATATCAAATCAATCGAATAATTCATCCATTATTGTGTCTATTTGAGGTATTGAATATTTGGATTAGGTAATGCATGCTATTGTTTTATCATTTTTATTATATCCAATTTTTTCATATACAGTCACCATTCTTTTTTCTTAGTAGTACCAGGTTGGATACCCATGGAGAGTGTCTATTATAATACCAACATCTCTTAACTTTACCAACTCCTCTTGCATCTTGGGAGCTAAAGTAAGATTAATTGGTCCTTGATTTTTCCTAAAATGTTTTTCATTCTCCTTCAAAGGAATCTCATGCTAAAACAATTCCTTTGTGTAAGGTTTCAGGTCGTCGTATGACCAAGCAAAGACATGTCTATAATTTATGAGTAAGGAAATTAACAATTCCTTCACCTTTGGCTTCATATTCTTTCCTACATAAACTTTCTTAGGGAATTTTTCAATTGCCAAATCTACTTCCTCCATGTGCTTTGGGTGAGCAACAATTGTCTTAGCCTTGCTTTTATCTTGACTATCAAAGACCCTTTCAAGAGCCACAAGGCCTTCAGGGATTTTATTTTTCTTTAATTGGATGACCTCTTTTCCAAACACCATTTCCTTTCCATCAATATTCTCAAAAAATCCACCAAATTCAATCTCCTAACCTTCCTATTCATTAGCACAATTTAAAAAATTTAGAATATCTTCATCAACATTGAAGATTTGCTAGTTGTACACATTGTTAGGGATGAAAGGCCTTGTTTGTATCTCAACCTTAGTGATTCCTATGAAAGTTATGTCATTAGGTCTCAATGCAATATTAGAAAGTAAATCAGCTACCCTATTCTACTCTCTTTCCATCCAATCAATTCCAAAAGCATCAAACTGCTCAATGGAATCCCAAACAACATTTCAGTATTGGTTCAGTCTGTTATTCTTGTAGGCATACTTAGCTATTACTTGGGATATCACAAGCTCAAAATCACCAATCACCATTAACTTCTTCATTCCATGCTTCTCAGCAAATTTCAATCCCAATAATATGGCTTCATACTTTGCCACATTATTTGTATAGACAAAAAACAAAGTAAAAGAGAACTTATAACTATTGCCAGTAGGTGATATAGATAAAATCCCTGCAATAGACCCTTCTTTGGAACTTGCACCATCAAAGTACATTTTCCAAAGTCCATTTTTGTCAGATACTCTTAAAACTTCATTTTCTATTGGTGAAGGACACCTATCAACCTCTCTTAGTACCTCTCCTACCTTGAACTCATTGATATCAGTATTTATGAAAAAGATTATGTCATCTTCAGGAACATACTCCAACATATGTGACACCCTTGGTTCTCTCATCACTTGAACATCCTTACCAACAATGGGAAATGTGGCATAAGACATGTTACACAGCATACTACCTCCCATAGATGCACTCCATTTCTGAGATAGCAACATTCCATAATTAGGTGGGATATCTACTACTACCACACTCATTTTGATTTCTTTGTCAGGGTAGGTTTCTAGCCTGTAGGGAAGTTCATTTATCACACCTATGACAAGGACTTCTCTTGCATCCATGCCATAACACTTGCCATGAGTGTTATCAACTTTTAACCCTAGTGCATCCATGATTTATACTGGCATGCTATTGTTGGATGCTCCAAAGTCAATAATACAATTCTTTATAAAATTTCCCCCAACCACCAGGGTGAGGAAAAATGGAGGATTCTATGGAATAAGAATCTCCATCTCACACTCACCTCAATGGAGCCATTCAATTTAAAAACAAAACTTCTAAAACTATGGAAATGTTTTTAAATCAAATCACTCTCCATTGTCTCCCTATCACCAAGATCATTTTTTATGCATTTTCTCTCAGATTTTGTGAGAATAAAATGCACTAAAGAGGCTATGGTGACTGAGAAAATGCAATGAAGATGTAAAGATGATATGAATATGCAAATTCCTGAGGGTGAAAATGAAAGGGAAATCCCAATTAAATAGGAATCTTTGAAGATGGAGAGATGTTGAAGAGGAAATGTGGGATAAAAGATTTGCAAGAGGGAAATTTAAATATCCCACTTTATGTGATTAAATGAAATGCATGTGAGTGTAAATGATAAGTAGGAGAGATAAATGCATGGTGAAGAGTTTATGAATAATGAAACTAAATAAAGTGATTAAATGGATTTTAAATGTGAATGGAAATGATTAATAATGATTTACTGTTGATTTAATGAAATATGGATATGTAAATGTTTGACGTGACATGATTTTAGTGATTTAATTATTAGTGAAATATAAACATGTAGAATGATTCATGCAAACAATTTCTGCTATAAAGGTGGTTAACGATAATGATTTACTATGAAACAGTTCATGAATGATCATGAAATGATTTATGAATGATTATGAAATGATTATACAAATGCATTATGAATGATAATGAGGTGACAATTATTAAATATTTTAATGATCTAATGATTTAGGGAAATGCAAAATGAAGTGAACGATTCATGTAAATGAAATGTAAATATTATGATAATTAGTATATTATGAAAGGATATTTGATGATTATGAGAACAAATTTATTATTATATGAAAGATAATGAATGATTATGCTTTATTATGGAAACATACATGAATGTTTATGAAACATATATGAACAATCATTCAAGCATACATGAATGATAATGCAAACGAACATGAATGATAAGGCAAATGAACATGAATGTTTATGAAACATATTATGAACGATAATGAAAACGAACATGAATGATAATGCAAATGGACATGAATGTTTATGAAACAAATTACGAATGATAATGAATGGGAATGATCGTTTATTCAAATGGTTAGTGAACGACCATGGGACGAATATCATTTGATGAAATGCATGAATAGAAGAAAGTATTGAATGAATTGATTAAGTAGATAATAATATCCATTTAATCAATAGATGAATATCGTGACGATTATGAGGACAAATTTGAGTGTCTACATTTTTCCTCTCTTTGAGACAATGCAGCTTGTCATGTTGTTTCAAAGAAAAATATTGATCAACTGATACATGCCCTAGAGATATCCTAGTAAGGATTATGATAAGAATGATATGCCCCTTGATAGATTGATCAAACAAATTGTAAGAAGATTAATCTCTTGATAGATTTGTAGAAAATGATTAGATACTTGATATTGTGCAAGTGATAAAGTAGTAATGTACATTTGATGGAAATGCAAAGTTGATAGGCATAACTAAATGATTGATAGAAATGATCAGTATAGCCGGGTTGATGAGATGATTAAGCTAATTGAAATTGGTGCTTACATAAGAAAAGTTGATGCAATGATTGATTGATTGATGAAGGGGACATGATATTTAGAGAAGCAAGTTGATTGATGCCAAATTTAATTTAAGAGACATATAGCAATGAGTTAAAGCAATTGCTTGATTTCTCTATGACAAGGAAGATGAAGAAAAGGAAATGCAAGAAATGGAAGATGAAATAAACGCAAGATAGAAAAGAATGAAGGTGATGAAGCCTCTTGTTCCTTTTAAGTTCTTTTATCATCATAGAACTTATTATGTTGCAAATTAGTATAAGCGTCTAGATAACATGAACATCTAGATGACCTAAATATTGTTTGCATTTTTATTTAAAAGTGAAGTATAAGCATCTAGGTATAAAGACCTTAGATGACCTGAATACTTATTGCATTGAAGACACTATCAGGAAAGGAATGCTATCATCCACACTAGACTCATAAGTCCTCGATGGTTTTAGACAACCATGTCTTAAGATGAGCCATCTGTGAACAAGAAACAATCCAGAACAAAAAAGTAGACACTTATCCTAGCCATCTCTGGTCAAGACTGTCTCGAAGCTAAAGACATTTCACCAAGATAAAATCATAATCAATCAAAATGAACAAACATCATCTTTAAAACGATTCTTAATATAGTTTAGGCGTGTTTGGATCTACCGAGTAAATTGAATATTTTAATGTTGTTGATTGTCAATTTATAATCATTTGATTTTGTTGAGATTCAAAGTTATTATGTGTGATCAGTACCACTTTTGAGATTTTTAATTGTGATTTTTTGGATTTTGGAATATGTAATTTTTTTTGGACATTTGGGTTATTTTTTTGGTTTTTGGATATTTTACTTAATTTTTGGAATTTTTCTAGACATTTTATGATTTTTTTAGTTTTAGGACATTTATATTGATTTTTTTTTGAATTTTTGAGGACATTTTATGACTTTGAATTTTTCAGACATTTATGATTTTGGATTTCAAGACATTTATGATTTTTTGGACTTTTAAGGACATTTCTGATTTTTTCTTTTGTATTTTCAAGACATTTTATGATTTATTTTGGTTCTTCGAGATTTATGATTTTTTGGACTTTTCGGGACATTTATGATTTTATGATTTTCAGACATTTATGATTTTTGGATTTTCAGACGTTTGTAGTTTTTGGATATTTTAAGGACATTTTAAGATTTTTTGGATTTTTTCATGACATTTTATGATTTTTTTAGGACATTTAATGATTTTTTTAGGACTTTTTAGGATTTTTTTGGATTTTTTCAAGACATTTTTTGATTTATTCAAGACATTTTATGATTTTTTTGGATTTTTTCAAGACATTTTATAATAGGAAGAGACAAGTTGCAAGCAAGCAGATAGATAAAGGAGGTAGTTTCTCTAACTGCGAGATGTTCAGTATCCTAACCCATAGCTAAGGTTGAGTAGCATGAAATGTGTCCCTCATCTTATTTATCTGATCTAAGGCCTTATTGTACTCCTTCACTAAAGAATCATACTTCTAAGAAATATGTGAAGTATCAACACTAAGCATTGTAGCATGAGTAGTTAACTCAGCTACTTGGACAAGAGTTATATTTGTAGCTCTTTTGATGACTAAGGAACCAATAACCTCTTCAATAGGCCTAACAACATCATGTTTACCAATATTAGGTGCTATATACCAAATTGCATGAGTATGCAACTTTGGACTATATCCAGATCCAAATACCTTATCCTCAAACTACTGCTTAGATATTGAAGCCTAAGGGTCCCTTCTTACTGCATCATATGCCATAGCTGCAGTGATAGTGTACCCTAGAAATAACATGATTCCACTATCAATGACAATTTTCCTAGCCTCAGTGGGTGTAATAGCTGCAATTTTGGCCTTGATCTTTTCCTCCTCTACTTTTACAACTTCTTCCTGATGAGAAGGTTCAACATTAGCTCGAGCTAATTCAAGTCTCGCCTTTATCTCTTTACTCCACCATTCAATCATAAATTCTTGAAACTCTTTGGACTGCACAAATTTATCATCAACAAGGAATTCATCACATTCCCTAATCTTGGGTTCATCATCACTTTCTTTTTCATATTTCCATTTGAAAATTTTGTCAAGGGGAACATCTGAACTATGAGTTTTCTCAGTATGAGGAGGAGGGAATTTCTGCCCCACCTTATTTCCTAGCACATGTTTTTCCATTTGTTCCTCCCTAACTTATTGAACATCTATAGGTTGCTCTAGGATATCCACAACTTCTTGTTGTTCTAGGAGAACCTGTGCTTGATTAGAAACCTCCTTAACCTTTTCCTTAAAATCACCACTTTGATAATCCCTTAGCATAGTGAAAGCTATTTCAAGAGGGTCTGCAATTACATTATATGGACTTATATAAAAGGAAATCCTCTTTATAATACTTTCTTCAATGTTCATTATAGTTGTCCATTCCTTATTTCTAGTCATGAAAACCTCATCACTTGTTAACTTCCTTAATACATCATCTTTGTATAAGAATTCATGGCGTATCACTTTTCAATTTTTCTCTATTATTCTTCCTCCCACAAAATCTTTCGTATCAAAAATCCTAATTTCATTAAAAGACATTTTGAGGTTATTTACCATGATCCCAAACCTTTCATACCCCTCAGGGGTAGTGATTGTGAAGTAAGAAAAAATAAATTGCAAACGCACCACATTACCCTTCCTGGGCTTTGTGAATATATCATAATCCATAACATCAATTTTCCACATGAGTTCTATAAAATCCAATCTATTTGAGACATATAGGGGAAAAAAATGTGGTGCCACTTTAGCCCCATAGGCTTTGATCAAAGTATATTCTAAATGAAGAAACCAATCTACCCAATTATGTGTTACTCTAGATCCTGGTGTATCTTTTGGGTGCATGATATTTCTAATTTCTAGAGAAAGCCTGTGAATAGGTGCTACACCCAATGCTTCTAGGATGCCATATCTTATAACATTAGCAAACAAGATATAATTGGAATTGGAAAAATCTTGATCCCAAATGTGTGTGCATATTTGTACTAGTAAAACATTATTTTCATTGTCCCTAAGTCTCAAATACAACTTCCTTTTCTTGTCATAATCACCCTCCCATAAGAGCATATTCTTTAGCAGAGAATAATGAGGGAAATTTAAAGGGAGAACCTCCTTCAAATTGAGGAAATCCTCATGCATTTGATCAGCAACATAGTTGGCATAATCAAAACCAGTGTTCTGATTATGACCTTGTATATCTTCCACCATCACCAATAAATCAGGCGCTATCCTTACCTCAAAATATTGAGCCAACACTTGATTCAGGCAATAATAAGTGTTCTTGAAATAATCCACAAACTCTTCACACTCAAAAGGCTCAACATCCTTAGTGGTGAATTTCTCCTTGCTCTTTCTATGCTAAACAAGCAGTCTCTCTCTGTATCCAATTTTTTTTTCTCATATTCAACATATAGCTTAGCATGCCTACACAGTATAATTGGGATTTAACCGAACTACATCTATCATCTTGTCCTTTCTCACTTCTAGGATTACATCACCATTTTCACTCCTGATTGTTCTATCAATGGGATTATAGTGCCTATCTAGTTCCATCATCAATTCCACCTCTACAAACACATTTGGAACCACCAACTTTCCATGGTTCAGCCCCCATAAGTAACATGTAGGCTTACTAGAATAATGCCTATTAAAAGCATACCAGAACAATTGCCACCCACTCCGAGGCTGGAGCATTTCACCAATTTCACCAGGACTATCAATTAACCTGGTGGTCATGTCAACTTGACTAGTAGGTATTTTTAAAATTCATGACCCCTCTTCCTTTATGTCTCCAGAGGCCTCTTGCATAAAACTTTTCATTTCCTTTTTTTCACTTCTACACCTAGTAGATGTTGCAGTACTTGGTGAAGGGTTAGATACTACAAGTGGTTTTAGCTAAACCTCAAATGAAACATCTTGAGTTTTAAGTCGTTTAACCCTCTTTTCTTTTGGTTTCCTCTCTGACGTAATACTAGACTCACTGGGCTCTAGATAACTCATGTTTGCAATGCAGGAGAACTAGGGTTTACAATTTATTACAATTGAAAATAAACCCTTTACAATTATGAGAACACAAGGCACTACTTTTAGTGTAGAAATATATCCCCAAACTTTACCCAACACTTATCACTAAATTGAAGCTATCAGTAATGGACAAGCAAACAATCTTCCCAATTTTGTATCATCCTCCTAAGGTATTTTTCCTTAATATTTTAGCTAGGAAGAGATATAATTTGCTTACTCAGGTGAACGCTTTGCCACATTTGCTACTGTATTTTCTGGAGCTTCCTGCACAATTTCCTTAGCTTTGGGTATCCTTTCTACTTGCTAGCTAATCCAAATGCATGACCAACGATGTATCTACTTTCTTTTATGGGCATGAGACAAGCATGCCACCATTAATGCTTGATAGTAAGTTTGTTCAAGCGAGCTAACAATTAGCCATTCACATTCAAATCCTAACCGTTAATTGCTCTATTTTAAAATTATATCAATGGTTATTAATTTGCATCGCTACTTTCTTTCTTGTTTTATATGGGGTCCTAAAGATTTTTGCATGTTGCCTCTTCATGTAATTAGTTGTTTCTTATCACTGATATACCTCATCATTGACCAGCTCCATCAACTATGCAAGTATTCATGCAATGCAATCTCAGCACTTGGATCTATGGCCCATCTTTGATCACGTTCATTCTCCCATCGCACATCACTAATTAAAAAAATTCATACCTTGGATCCTATTAGTGATGGGAGATATAGTGAAGATAGCATATTAGGACACATACACCTACATGAAAATCAGTGGTATAAAAGATATCACATAAAAGATTTATTCAAATTAGTGAATGAAACCTTAAATAGAGAACTCCATCGCTCATTCCTATTTTAGAAATTAAGCTTTGGAATAAATTTTCAATGAGTGATAAAATACAAAAACATAAGGTTTTCGTTCATTACTAGTTCTCCTCATATAGTTTATGAGAAATTAGCGATGAGAGATCTTCAAAACTTGACATTGTTTATCACGTATCGTTGATATAGAAACTAACACTTTAAAAATATTCACGATACCCAATGCACGAGAAACCCATCATATCGCTCATCAATAATTTAAAATTATCATTTCATAATCATCCATGATGAGCGAAGAACACAAGGCCAGAGGCCATTGCTTATCACTATTACAATACTCAAGGCTCAAAAGCCATTTAGCGAGAGTCAATCCCTCAATGATACAAGGAACATCACTCATCAGACATGGATAACAAGAGCTCTAGCAGCTATTCATGATGAGTGAAAACAAAGAAATACCACTCATCGCTTGTCGCCAATTTGGAACATACACTTCTAAAGTAATCAGTGATGAGCGATAAAAAGAGATAGCCGATGGGACTTAAGTGAAAAATTTTAAGCACGTGGTCATAAGTTGTTCTAATGAAGGGGCCCCTCTAGGATGATATAATAGAAAGGGATCAAATACTCCTAAGTCATAAAATGCAAAGGATGTAAAGGCCAAAAAGGCTCTTAATTTAACCTTATAAAAAATAAGATACTCAGACCTAGGCAAGGGGAATCAGTTACCCTACGAGCATGGATGGCATAAGATGTTTTAATGTAACCAGCAATGAGCAATAGGAATTCAACAGTGAAATAGAACCTCGCAACAATGAAGAGAAAATAAATTCTAACCCCATAGGTATCAACCAAAATGTGACAAGGCTTTGAGATGGAACATCAAAAATTTTTAGGTTCCATTAGTCGCTCCAACTCAGGAAGCATGTCTCTTGTTGGCATGGAGAGATCCTAAAAATATTAGTTTGAAGCAGACCAAAACAGGGGATAAAACAAGAGGACTAAAACAAGGGAGCTACTCAGACTAGGTAGCAAGACCAAAGCAGACACAACAAAAGCAAATACACCTTTATACATAATATACAAAACCTACAATGTACATGGAAAAAAAAATATTTAGGAGAAGTATGGCTTTAAGAACTGTCCATGTACTGGCAGTTCAAAAAGTTCACCTGTTAAGCTTTGAAGGAAATATTAATCCTCCCCATGTGTGTTGGCTATCAAATAAGGACCTACCCATAATGCTTAAAACTTTCCATGTTTACCCTTATCTTGAGCCCTCACATTCCAAGCTAACACCATACTATCTACCTCAAATTTTCTGGGAGAAGTTCTCTTATCATGTAAACGCTTAACTTGCAACTGCATCTTCATATTTTTAGCATGAGATTCTCTTCTAGTTTCATCTAATTGCACCAAATTATTTATTATTTTTGGCATATGGATTCTAGTGTTGTCATTGATGGCAACTAAAGTCATTTTCATGGTCTGTAGATCAATATCTAGTCATACCGACAGATAAAGTGAAATATTGTGTGTTACTGGCAGAATACTTGAAGAATAGGTTATTTGATCAGTCACTTAATCTGTCCACTTCACTGGATCATTGTTTTGAGTTGTGGATCCCTGGATTTTCTTGTTAAGCATGTACGCTATCTTATTACTGATTTTTTTGGTGTTGCATTAGTTGTTGTATGAGCTTGGAGGTCTGGTAGGATTTTTTTGTCTATTTTCTCATTGTAATAACTTCCGGTGAACTCTGGTATTTGGATATGTAAGTGGTTTTTTTTTGGTGTGTTTAAATATTTGGTATGATTCGACTATAGTCTGAGTGATATTTGAATCAACATTTAATTTAATTATAAATTGAGTTGATAGTTGATAATATTTTCAAGTTTATTAGAACCTGATACCTGTGGTTTTGTTTCTTGATCAAGATATAAATTGATATATCCATTTGGGTTGAAAAGAAGTGTGGTGTTGTTGCAATACAGTTGTATTGAAACGATTATGGTTTCATTTGTGCATTAATATTTTAGTGTAGTTATGCGGTAAAGTAAATTATTGAATCGATCAGTGAAGGATGGATATTATCTAGGCTTAATTGGAACTATGGTGGGCATTGATGATATTTCTTCGATTAACTCTTTGGATCTATTCAGTCATTGTGAAGTAGTATCCTTTTGAGTAGTAAACTCAGTGAGCTTAGATAAATCATTCCATTTTACCCTGTTTAGGTCTCTCATATTATATTATGGATTGGCCATCCACCATGGTTTTCCTAATAGGGTTTCCACGTAATTTTTTTGGTGTTATGGTGTTTTGATTATTTTCTTTCTATTGATGAATGTTTCTTTTGTTGAATTGTTAAGTAAGTTAAATGTCAAAACAATAAAGTTGAATTTTTGCACAACACTGATTCACCCCCCCTCTCAGTGTTGCTTATTTCCAACAATTGGTATCAGAGCCAGTTCCTTGAAAGAATTCTTATAGCTTGAGGATATCTTGGAAAGTTTTTTTCAATAGATACAAGTAGTCTTTAAAAATAACTTATGGTGTCCCTTGATGATCTTGACCAATCAAAATCTGAGAACCAGGAACTACAGGAAAATCTAGAAAGTGTAGAAAAGTTCATTCAATCACTAAAAGAAAAAAATCAATGAATCAAGGGAAAAAAGAAAGAATTATGTGGTCAGCTCAAAAAAAAGAAAAAAAGCATGGAAGATGAACAACTTAGTCTGGCTCTGAAAGAGAAAACAAAATGATGTGAAAAGTTTTTCAAAGAGAATGCTACCTTGAAGTGTGAAATGGAATCTATCATGATAAGAATGACTAAGGAGATTGAGGACAAAAAGAAAAATGAAGAAAATCTTGCACAATCTTTGAAAGAAAAGTTTGAACAATGCAACCAACTAGATAATGAATTGGAGCAATCCAAGAACAATGAAGAAGTATTTGAAAAGTAGTTTGATGATCTCAGAGATGAACTTACTCTTTACCAAGTGAATATAAGGGAAGAATTTAAAGCAAACTCGGGGAAAACTTGGTGGTGATCAAGGATAGAGCAGTGGTGATGGGCGGGGGTTCTTTGGATGAAGAAGGAAAGTTCTAGATGCGGACGAGGACTTCTGGGCAGAATTTTGACAGGAAGGTTCAAACAGGAAAGTGGATGAAAAGGGCTATTCCACGAGTTGTTAAGTCAACCAAATGCTTTCGAAAGATTTAATGGCTACTATTATGTTTCAACAAATTTTGGTCATGTATTTACGATTGGTGGGAATGGTGCGGGTGGGGCCATCACTCTCAAGTCGATTATTTTATTGCTAAAGCAGGTCATAGTCAGTAGATATAGTGTGATGAATAACCTTCTGAGATGTTGGGTGTCCATGCAATGATTTGGATATTTATTATATTGCTATTGTCTGATCAAAAAACGTTGAACAATTGGTCTGGATAGAGAAATGTTGTGTGCTACAACTGCAACAAATTTTTCCACACTGCTAGATTCTATTGGAACAAAAGATGTCCGGTAAAACATAACATGCAATAGGATGTTAAAGGAAAAGGAAAAGTCACTACTGATGAGATCAAGAAGCAGGTGCAGAAGAAATGGGTGAAGAAGAATCCCTCTGAAGAAGGAAATGGACCTACACCAGAAGCAAATTCTGGTAATTCCTCAGGCAATTAATTTTAGGTATTTGGCATAGGGGGAGCTATCAAGAAAAATTCTTAAACCCCCTCTTGTAGGTGAATGATACTGGAATCCAGATGTGTTTAGTAGGAGAGTTGATACTTTTCAAATGTTGTGAAATGGATTTAAGGCATTAGTGAAGCATATTGGAGATCCACATAAGAGTCATCTATCTCAGTGCCTAAAAGGAAGAAAATGAGATGAATTAGGGCAAGGGAATTTATTGAAAAATAAAGGAGTTAGGTATGTGGACAATAAAAGGAATGGCTTCAACCCTCATTTGTCATATTGCATTTGGAGAAAAATGGTTTGGAGAGCTCTGAAGTGATCATTGTGAATTTGTGAAGAGACTCAAGCATAAAGGACAATCTGCAATCAAATTCTATGTCATCCCCAAAAGGTATATTGAAAACCTATAAATTTGTGGGATTGCAATCATTTCTACTCCTCTGGTAGTCGAAGTTAAGGATAAGCCACATCCAAAGTTCAAATGGCATCTATATAAGTCCATAGATACAAAGCCCTTAGGTGCATTTTCATCAGTGTAGTACGAAGTCCTACATATTGAGGATATTAGGTCTTATGTGCACACAAAAATTGAAGGTTTGGGAACCTCTCATTTGATGGATTTGTACTCTCATCACATAATTCAAGAAGATTATACTATGAAACCCAAATTTAAAATCCTAGAAGATAAGAAATTTGTGCAATTTGAAAATCTATTTGAAAAGTTTCAATATGTAAGTGTCGCAGTAGATGTGGATATTCAAATCTAAAGCCTGTGCGATCATATTAAATTCCATGATGACTTCGATTTTAAATTGTGAATAATAAATTCTAAAATGTGAGCTCTAATGGGACAAAAGAGTAATGACGATAGATAATATTGCCACAGTGGATGTAAAATTTGCATCAATGGTTGTCGGCTATAAAATTTATCACTCAAGCTATGAGAATTTAGTATCCAACATAGCTATCTACGCAACATATGAAATGGTCAAACAAAATGTAGACTATGATTTATGTGAACTGCTTAGAAGCTAGTTATTGGAGAATTTGGGAAAAATAAAAAAGGATATGAAGAACACATTCAAATATGGTAACTTGCTGATATTTATTTTTTTCTACCTCTCAGGTGAGGTACCAGGAGTTGGTAAAGTTCAATGGTGTAATGATATGCCAGTAGTTGTTCAAATATGGAATATGTTATGTGGACTGGGTGATCAATAAAACCACAATACAATCTTGTGGGGATACTTCAAAAGTTTTCAGAATTTGATGCATGCTAGAGAAATAATTCCTACCACAATAGTGGAACAGTACAAAGACACTATTTGCTTCATGGTAGACATTGACTAGTGCCATATGGAAGCTACTGATCCTAGAACAGTTTGGGTCATGTGTATGGGTTATGAAGTAGATGAAGCTGAAGCAAATAAGAAGAAAGAAAAGGCATAATCAGTTGGTTTGGAAACATCTCCTGCTCACACCAAAAGTTCCCCTGCATATCAAGCTGAGGCTTTTTAGAAAAAGGAAGAAGAATAAAATCACAAGATCTTACAAAGTTGTGTTTGTAGATGAAGAGGAAGAAACTAATTCAGAAGTAGTAAGAGAGATAAAGGATACTAGTACACAGGCTGCCAAATTGAATAAGAGAGAATCTTCTGGAAAAGGAGAAGAAGAAAAGAAAAAGGCCAAAATTGACAAGCCCAATATGTCTATTGAGGAAGTTGAGAATGTAGTGGTGAAAGATGGAAATATCAAGCCACTCTGTGATTGGTATGAGACCTTTGATGAATCCAGTAAGAGAATTATTGAAGAAGCAAGAATAAAGCATACAAATGTTTTTAGTTAAGCTCTTGTTGAAATCATGTCTAGTTTTCCCACAAGTCTATATAATGCTTTGGAGTCTAGGAGGTTGAGTGCCTTATCAGAAGAAGAAAATCTAAGGAAGAGAGTTCTAGCTGATTTGTGCCCATAAATGACAATTGAAGAAATGGATTTATTCCTTGAAGAATCTAAAAAGGAATTTAAGAGAAAAAAAGGAATAAATAAACTCATGATTGGTGAAACTGACACTGTTGTCAATGAAACTAAGGAAATTTTGGAAGAATTTTTGTCAAGGGATAAGATTAACATTAAGGAAATCAATACTGAAAATGTTCAAGGAAATGAGGAAGTGAATGTGGAGGTAAATGAATTAGAAGAAGAGAATGTGAATGAGGAGAACATGAATGTGTCTGATCCTCCAGAATTTGAGGCTATTTTGACTTCTCCTGATGTGGAAAGTACAAAGAAACTTGTGGTAACTAAGGTCCCTATTGAGGTGTTAGCTGAGGAAAAAGAAGTGCATATTGAAGAAGCTAAAATGCCGAAAGTCAATCCTGAAGTAGAATCCAAGGTTAAAAAAGAAAAGGATCAAGAAATTAGAAAAGAGGAAGTGAAGGAATCTCTATTGGAGAAATAGGAAGAGTCAAATCCTGAGTTAGATGAAAGCTCAATTAATCTATCCACTTTGTCCCTAATTCAGATGTTGAAGGTCGCTAAAATTGCTCAAGCCAAAGCAAATGAGAAGATACTAAAATCTCACATAGAGGACAGTGAACTGCTAAAGCTTGCATCTAGAGTTTTAAAGAAATTAATACCTACTTATGTTTTGGATTCATCAAGTTCCTCCTCCGGTGAGTTAAAAAGATAATAAATTATGTAGATTCTCATTTTGAATCTTTTGAGAAATCAACTTTGGTTAAAGCGAAAAAGGAGTTCAAGGAGAACAGAGTTGGTAGCCTAAATGAATTAATTTCTAAAGACAAAGCTCTATTAGGAACTTGCATGAAAAATATTCAAGGTACTATGTCTGAAGGAGGAAAAGTGTACAAATCTTGCTTGGTATTGTCAAAATTTACTGAAGCAAATGAGAAGAAGGTGAAAGACATTGAAAAAAAGTCGGTCACTATTTCCAATACTTTTGACCCATTAGCCGGTAGTGTTTGTAAACAAGAACGTTAGGTAATGTCTTTGCTCAACCAAATAAAGAGTCTAAAACTTGAAAATGAAAGGATTATTGGCAGAGTATGTGAACTCAAGGGACTAATAAGTCCAAAGATTGAGATAATGGTGAATGCTCTGAATGAAGCTAAAGATGCTATGGATGCTCCCAATCTGGCAAGTCTCGAAGCAACATAAAATTTGTCATATCTACTTTTTGGTCATATAACCATTTTGGAGAGTTTGAGAAGTGTCTGGGAATCAAAATTAAGTGGACTAAAGAATAACTTTGCAGACATCTTCAAATTTTTGTAAGTCTCAACATTTTTACAATTTTGGATTCCCCAATTTTTTCATTGATGTCAAAGGGGGAGAGAGTGCAGTGAAAAATTCCTTGACATTATTAGGGGGAGTAGTATTCTAAAATTTGGCAGTGTACTTACCAGTTTCGACACTTAGTCATTTTTCACTAAGTGTTGCAATCAATGCCAAAGGGGGAGATTGTTGGCATATGGCTTCTATTGTTGTCATTGATGGAAATTGAAGTCATTTCCATGGTCCGCAGATTAGTATCTAGTCATACTAGTAGATAAAGTGAAATACTATGTGTTATCGGCAAAATACTTGAAGAACAGGGTATCCGATCAGTCAGTTAATCTGTCTACTTCACTGGATCGTCGTTTTGAGTTTTGGATCCTTGGGTTTGCTTGTTAAGCATGTACATTATCTTATTACTAAATTTTGTGGTGTTACATTAGTCGTTGTACGAGCTTGGAGGTACGGTAGGATGTTTTCTATCTATTTGCTCATTGTAGCCAACTCAGTGAATGTGGCACATTGTGGATGTGTAAAGTGAAATTATTTAAAATGTTTTTATGTTCAAATATTTAATTATGGGTCCTAGCTATAGTCTACCCAACGGTGTTAGATCCACATTAAAAATTTAATTATAAATTTGAGCCGACAGTTGATAATATTTCCAAGTTTTATTAAGACTGACCTATAGTGATTTTATTTCTTGATGCAGATATATATAAGAGATTCAATATATCATTTGGAACATGAGAAAATAAGTGTGGTGGTGTGTTGTGATCATTAGGAACAACAACTAGGAAATTGTACACAGTTTCACTTGTGCATTAAGATTTTTGCAGTGCAAGTTGTGCAGAGTAGAGCATAATTGTTGAATCAGTTAGAAGGACAAGAGATTATCTACAAAGTTTAATTGGAATTGTAATCAGGAATTTTTTATGCTATTTCATCAGTTCACTCTTTTGGATCTATTCCAAATCATTGTAGGGAAGTGAGCCCATCCTTTTTGAGCAGCGAGCTCTAGGCAGTGAGCCGGAATGCAAGTGCATTCCCATTTTGTACTTTTCATTTTGGGTGTACTCATATTATATTGTGGATTGGCCATCCACCGTAGTTTTCCCCCTAATAGGGTTTCCATGTAAAAATTTTGGTGTTATCATGTTGTGATTATTTTCTTTTTTTTTATGCATGTTTCTTTTGTTGAATTGTTAAGTAAGTTAAATGATAGAACAATAAAGTTGAATTTTTTCACAACACTGATTCACTCCCCTCTCAGTGTTGCTTGTTTCCAACAATTATGTGCTACATATCATCACATATATCTTCATCATACTCCTGCAAGAACTTATACATCTTCAAAAGATTATTCTATGGAAATCTAGCATCTAGACAATATACTAAGCCAAATGGTGAATAACCAGTAGCCTTTTTCATAGTCACTCTATCTGTTGAGAGTGCCAATTTTAACTTTGAGTCCCAAGCCTTTTTTTTCTTCTCCATCACTCTCTTGATGATTTTAATCAAGCTCTTATTACTAGACTCAGCTTGACCATTTCCTTGAGGATGGTAAGGTGATGAATAAGAAACTTGTATACCATGTCTCTAAAAAATTTCCTTGAATTCATCTGACCTAAAACACAACATTATCTGAGATAATCTTCTTTGGGACTCCAAATCTAATGAGAATGTTATTCAATAGGAAACCCACCACCACCTTTCTTGTTGCTTTCTTTTTGGGTATTTCTTCTACCCACTTTGTGAAATAGTCAGTGGCAACAAGAATCCATGAGTGGCCTCCAAAATATTTTTTGGTATCTCTCCAGTGAAATCAATTCCCCATTGTTGTAAAGGGGCTTGAACTATCATAGGCCTAAGTGGTAAATTTCTTGAAAACTTCAACTTTCCTAAAAGCCTTTGACAAGTATAACAAGTCTTAACAAACTTGTGAGCGTCCTTAAAAAATAGTAGGCCATCAAAATCCCACTCTTAAAATATTGTGTGCAATAGTCTTTGCCATGTAATGACCACCACACACCCCATTGTGCATTTCCTGCAAGAGTTCTAGTGCCTTCTTTCCATCTACTAATTTATGAAGTACACCATCCAGACTTATCCACCATAGCTCATTGTCAATAATCACATACTTGATGGCATGAAAATTTAGTGTCCTCTTATCATTGTTATCCATATCAGTAGGGCACTACAAGGTTTGTAAATACTGGAAAATTCTTCTATACCATATGCATGTTTGCATATCATAGATAGATGCAACATCAATCACTTCAGTATTATTGACCTAATTAGCTTCCAAATTAGCCTTTTCCATTAACTTGGCTAGGCCTTCACCTCTTAATAATTTGGTAATCTTAACATCAATGTTAAATTCTTGGATCTTGTTGATCCATCTACACCTTCTTCCCGTTGTCTCTTGCTAAGTGAAAATATCTTTCACAACAACACTTGGTACAAAAGCTATGACAGTAGCTCCTTGTAGGTAAGTCCTGAAATTCTTTACAGCCTTTACCAGAGCATATGCTTGTTTCTCAGTAGTATCATACTTCAACTGTGCAACTTGTAAAGATTTGCTAAAAAATGCAATGAGTTGTTCAGATCCCTCATTTTTTTGTAACAAAACAACGGAAATGGTATGAAAAGAGGAAAAAGAGAAAATGTGCATTGGTTTAGAAAAATTAGGAGACTTCAAAACTAGAGCCTCTTTAATGGCTTGTTTTATTTTCTTGAAATCCTGACTAGGATCCTCACTCCAAAGCACCTTTTCACCTTCAACATTTTGTAAATAGGTCTTGTGATTTATGCAAAGTTAGTCACAAACCTTCTTAAAAAAATTATTTGTCCAAAAAATGATTGAGTTTCCTTAACATTTTTTGGCTGAGGTATCTTATCTATGGCTTCTACTCTTTCAGGGTCTATCTTACTCCTTGACATGATACAAAAACTTCAAACAAACCAATCAACTCAAATGCAACAACTCATAGCACAAGCCCAATACCTCATGGCCACTTGTCAAATCCAACAAGCACAACATCTAGTCCAATCATCACATCAACAAATTTCACATCAATCCTATGTTTCACCTATATCATCATATCAACCTCATCCATCCACATATCATGTTTCCCCTTCATCAACCTATCACACCTCTTCTAATGTAAACTCTTATCCATATCAATCCATATCTCAACAACCATTATCCTATGCAACCCATCCATCATCATCACAACAACAAATCATACCACAACAAGTACAAACACCATTACAACCTCAACACATTCAACCACAATCCTATGTTTCACCTTCATCATCATGCCAACCTAACCCATCTACCTATCATGTCAATGCCACATTAACATATCCACCCATATCACAAAAATAATGTAGGATCCCAAGTCCACCTTGACAAAAAAATCAAGAGACTTTCAATTCTCATGTTTCATTTGACAAGGGGAACACCAATCTAGTTCATGTGACCCAAGGGATACTAGGAAAGAATCAAACATCTCCATGTCATCCAACTCATATTTTTGAACCTACCAAAGAGTCTTCAAACACCATTCTGATTCCTCTAACCCCATCATGTAGTCTCCCCCTTGAGCCTATTAAAGAGTCTTCCCCATTAAGTCCAAGAAACCATCCACCATGTCTCCATGTTGTTGACCATCTAGAACATGTTGAGCCCATTTAGGAGTCATCCCTTTCCACTTCCATTGAAGTAACCCAATTGGTATGTCAAGAGCCTAATAATAAACATGAGGAAACATTAACCTCTCATAACATACTTGGTCCTATTTATGATCAAGATCTCCTCTATGATATTACCTATGATCAAGAAGGCCATGTTGATCCTCTTAGCCAACTTTATGCATTCCATGGTCAAGAGTCTATCACTTCACCTATCCATGAGCAAGAAACATCCATTACTCCTATCCACCCCCTAGCTATCCTTATCCATGATCCATCAACATCCACTTCCCTTGATGAGACATATGACTCTGAAGCACACATAGAAGATCAAACAAATACCTTGGATCTAAGTGAACACAATGCTAATCAAGATCAAAATGATCCTCCATCACCCACTATCAAGCCCATTGCAAGTCCTCCATCATATCCTATTGGTCTTTCCACCCTCATTCTTGAATGTTCCTCCTTAGAACAACAACAACCATTATCTTCCCTTGATTCATTTTCTCCATCTAATAAGGAACTCGTGTCTAGTGTTCCACCTATACCTATTCATATTGTCCATTGCATACTCCAAAACATGAACCACCAAGGTAAAGGTCTAGACCTTCATGTAAAAGGTATTTTGGAGCCCATCCATGTCAAAGTACCTCCATGCTCTTATGGCCTTGGATATACACCCCAAGGAAACCAATATCAAGATGTTGGTACTTCCTCCATGCCTCTTAAGTCTACTTTCAGTCATAAATTATATCATACACCTAAAATATATGTTTCCATCCTTCCTCAATCATCCTACAAATGTCAAAAGCATGTGACCATACACCTTCCACAATCCACTTTACCACCATTACTTCCAACTCCTAATATCCCTCCATACACTTTACCACCATTACTCCCAACACCTAATACCCCCATTATCCAATCCCCTTATGCATCCATCCATAACTCATCTAAAAATCCTAATCATTACCAGTCAATGCACACATTGTCTAAACATGAAGCTTTTACTCATTCCACCATACCCATGGGATTCAAAAGAAAAAAATTCAATGTCTCTACCTATAAAGTAAAAATCCTAAGGGTCCTCATGCCTTAGGACATCAATAAAAAAAGTCAAAGCCAAATACATTCAAAAATTTATATAAGTCCATACCTCCAAAAGTAAAGGCCAAAACTAAATTGGTTTGGGTCCCTAAGAAAAAGGAAAACAAGTCAAATGAGGCATCTACATCAAAAAAATCCCAACCATCCCCTTCCATCCAAAACACACATTCTATTCAAAAATTACAAAAAGCCTACAAGCCAAACAAAAATATTAAAAATACCAAGTCTATCTGGGTACCTCAAGAACTTCATCACCCATGTCCTAAGCAAACATCTACATTGCTTCCTACACCTTGTCCACATCAAAAGCTTCAACGTTTATCATAGTGTGTGCAACCGTTGGTCATTGTTCCCTTCCATTTCACAAAAATTGCACATACCTTCATCTCCTCATCCTTCACTCATTATCCTACATATCTCCTCCACCATCTTCCTATGGTCCATGCTTTTGGCTAATCCTCCCCATTCATATTTTTCATAAGTATCATATAATACCTATCATCTTCCCTACATAATTAGCATCATAATCGATCATCTACCTACTCCATCTCCCTTTCATGTCATTCCTTACAACCATATATGAGAATAATGACATTTGACATGGTCCATGTGATGACATCCATCTCTAGTGGGACTACCACCTTTCATGGAACTAGACTCTTGAGTCCCTCCTATTCATATTACCCTTATCCTATCCAAAAAAAAAAATTCAAAAAAGAGAAGAAAAATAATTTAAAAAAAATTAAAGAGAAATCCCTTCGTCCAATAGTGAAAACCTGGTAAATAGGCACCATGGATAAGTACCATGATGAAAAATTGGAAAATAGGTGTCATGTGTAGGTTGATCTTGTATGCCACTTACATTTGGGGGCACAATGTCTCATCTATCCAACCTATCATTTTCATGTCATATCATTCTATCTTACCATGCTACCATTTTTAGCCATCATACATACCTATCATATTGAGTCCACTTATCCATCATTCTCCTTTTGATCTTGATGAAGATATAGAAGCAAAGTCTTGAATTATGTTTTGGTTATCTCTTGACATACCTCATCCTTTCCAACCAATCATATCATTATCCTATTGTCATAAGCTTTGTCATGAAAAATACTAAGTATTGTACCTAGAATGGGGCATGTTATTCCTATTCGGCATAGTCTTTGGAGATCATATCCTTTCTCTCTTATGATGCATACATCCATTCCATCCATCCATCCATCTATCATGAACTTTTTATCCCTTATCCTCTCGCCCACCCTTCCATCCATCAATCCCATATATCTCCTTGCACCTAGACCTAGTTTTCCTTTTCATTGGTTTCTAGGACAAAGGCTAGCCAAATTTTAAGCCATTAACATCTCAAAACATTTCAAAAATCCAAAAAAATTAAATATTCTCAAAAATCCAAAAAAATCACAACATTAAAAAATGCAAAAAAAAACGTTTCAAAATCCTTAAAATGAAAACATTTCAAAAAATCCAAAAAATCATAACATTCAAAAGAAAAAAATATATAAAAATCAAAAATCAAAAAAATCATAAATGTCAAAAATCCAAAAAAAAAAATCAAAATATTCGAAAAACACAAAAACATCCAAATAACTCTCAAAAATACCAAAATAGAGTCAGCGTTTGTCATGTTAGTCAAATAAGTCAGACATAGTCAGTCATTCAAAATGTCGACATTTAAATCATGAACCAACAAACAACATAGTCCAATTAGGCATCCAATCAAAATCAGTCAAATTGCCAAAATAATGTCAAATCAATCTTCAAATTATCAATCAATCAATCAATCCTCTAATCAAATCACTCCAACCTAAATTGTTCCAAACACATCAATTCTTCTATTAAATTCTTCACATCCTTTCATCTAATCAAATCATCAAATCACTCATCATATCGTTCCAAAAAACTTCTTCAAATCAAATTAGTCGAATCAATCCAAGCAATAATCCAAATGCAAGGAAATCCTTAATCCATACCAATCAAGTTGATCAATCTTTCCAAATTATCTAATCACATCCTTTGGTCTTGATCCTAATCTTGTTGTAAACCAAATCAATCAAATTCAATCAGTCAATTAATTAGTCATCCTTGTGTTGATCTAGGGATATGTCATTCCCCACAATTACAACACTATCATCATCTATCATCATCAATCAAAGTCAATCAAAGTCAATCAGTCAATTATCAATCATCCTTGTGTTGATCTAGGGATATGTCATTCGTCGCAATGACAACACTATCATCATCTATCATCATTAATCAATCAATCAATTAATCATCGGTTTACGGCTTGACAAGGGAAATACCTTGTTTGATTTTGTATCATTTGTGCATGCTTTCTTGATTTCTTTCTTTCTTGTGAGTGTGTTATCATTTTTATCTTGCATTTGCATCAAATCCAAATTATTCTAGCTAATATCCATATCTTGTATCTTGACAAGGTTGTATTACGCTGGGTCACGAGACACACTATCACCTTGGTCCTTATACCTTGGTGCATCATGTCTAGAGTTACATCAAACATCATGGTTGCTCACTTTCTTGTAGCATAACGTATCATTCATCTCCTTCATCGTGTTCCTATCTTGCATCATTCATCTTGTCCCTCCTTATCATTTCATTTTGAGAGCAAGCCCATGTTTTTCCAACCCCCCTATCCTCTCGAGGAGGCATCATCATCCCATCATCATCCTATTCTTATATCATCACCATCCCACTCTTATTTCACCATTATCCTGTCTTTCTATCATCATCCATTTTCCTCTATCCATACCTTATCTTCTTTTAAATGATGTTACTCGACACAAAGCTCATCATCTCAAACATCATTTCAAAGAGGGGAAAAATGTAGACACTAAAAATTGTCCTTTGCCTATGAACCCATCTTTTCATATCAATTCCTCCTACTTGCATGATTAGATAATTTTAATTATTTAATTATATTTTAAGATCATATTCCTCTATTAATTAAATAATTTGTAATTATTTAATTAATTCATTTTTTTCTTTATTCTCCCCTTGATTAATTAAATTAATTTGATTTATTTAATTACGTCACTAACTAGCCCCTTTCTTTCTATAATTAAATAAATGCTTAATTATTTTATTAGTCATTTTTCTACTATAATTAAATAATTATTTTAATTATTTAATCATCCATTATCCTCTTCTTCTATAATTAAATAAATTTTATTTATTTAATTATTTACTAATTTGTCATTTTCATCCACTTTTGAGTTAAATTATTGTTTAAAATTTAAAAGTCAACATGTCACATGTCTTTTATAATTAAATAATTATTTTATTATTTAATTAGTCACCTTCTCTCCCAAATTAAATAATTATTTAGTTTTCTCCAACAACCTCATTATCCATGCCACTCTTATCTTTTCTTGTCTCATTCATTTTCCACCCTTGATTGAATTATCTTAGAATTCAATCTTGGCCATTAATCCTTATCACTTCCCTAATTTTTCCCTAACCCTATTTTATACTACAACTTTTAATCTTGGCCATTGATTAAGACATCTTATTGACATCCAATCACAATCATGAACCCAAATAAGACCTTTTCTATAAATCAACCTCTCATAAGCCATTTGGGTGGTTGATTCTTCGAGTATCCTTATGCTGCCAAAATCATTCTTGAATCATTCATCCATTTCTATCTATCATCATTCATCTATCATCTACATGTCAATGTTATGTTGTTGAATTGAGCAACCAATATATCAAATCAATCGAATAATTCATCCATTATTACGTCTATTTGAGGTATTGAAGACTTGGATTAGGTAATGCATATTATTGTTTTATCATTTTTATTTTATCCAAATTTTTCATATACAGTCACCATTCTTTTTTCTTACCAGTACCAAATTGAATACCCATGGAGAGTGTCTAATGGGTTTTATAATACCAGCATCTCTTAACTTTACCAACTCCTCTTGCATCTTGGGAGCTAAAGTAGGATTAATTGGTCTTTTCTTTTGCCTAAAAGGTTTTCAATTCTCCTTCAAAGGAATCTCATGCCGAAACAATTCCTCTTTGTAAGCTTTTAGATCATTGTATGACCAAGCAAATACATGTCTGTAATTTATGAATAAGGAAATTAACATTTCCTTCACCTTTGGCTTCATCTTATTTCCTACATAAACCTTATTAGGGGCATTTTTAGTCCCCAAATTTACTTCCTCCAGGTGCTTTGGGTGAGTAGCACTCGTCTTAGCCTTGATTTTATCTTGACTATCAAAGACCCTTTCAAGAGCCATAAGGCCTTTGGGGGTTTAATTTTTCTTTAATTGGATGACCTCTTTTCCAAACACCATTTCCTTTCCATCAATATTCTCAACAAATTCACCAAAGTCAATCTCTTGACCTTCATATTCATTAGCACAATTCAAAAAATTTAGAATATGTTCATCATCATTGAAGATCTGCTAATTGTACACATTGTTAGGGATGAAAGGCCTTGTTTGTATCTCAACCTTAGAGATTCCTATGAAAGTTATGTCATCATGTCTCAATGCAATATTATCAAGTAAATCAACTACCCTATTATATCCTCTTTCCATCCAATCGATTCCAAAAGCATCAAACTGCTGAATGGAATCCCAGGCAACATTTCGGTATTGCTTTAGTT
Organism: Sequoia sempervirens; assembly: GCA_007258455.2. Classification (NCBI taxonomy): domain Eukaryota; kingdom Viridiplantae; phylum Streptophyta; class Pinopsida; order Cupressales; family Cupressaceae; genus Sequoia; species Sequoia sempervirens. The sequence goes on from VDFB02054831.1 coordinate 39,645, forward strand.
TGTTATTCTTGCAGGCATACTTAGCTCTTACTTGGGATATCACAAGCTCAAAATCACCAATCACCATTAACTTCTTTATTCCATGCTTCTCAACCAATCTCAATCCCAATAATAAGGCTTCATTCTCTTCCACATTATTTGTATAGACAAAAGACAAAGTAAAAGAGAACTTATAACTATTGCCAATAGGTGATACTAATAAAATCCCTGCACCAGACCCTTCTTTGGAACTATCACCATCAAAGTACATTTTACAAAGTCCATTTTTTTTAGATACTCTGAAAACTTCATTTTCTATTAGTGAAGGACATCTATCAACCTCTCTTGGTACCTCTCCTACCTTGAACTCACCGATATCAGTATTTATGAAAAGGATTGTGTCATCTTCAGGAACATGCTCCAACATATGTGGCACCCTTGCTTCTCTCATCACTTGAACATCCTTACCAACAATGGGAAATGTGGCATAAGACATGTTACACTGCATATTGGCTCCCATAGATGCACTCCATTTATGAGATAGCAACATTCCACAATTAGGTGGGATATCTACTACTACCACACTCTTTTTGATTTCTTTGTCAGGGTAGGCTGCTAGCCTATAGGGAAGTTCATTTATCACACCTATGGCGGGGACTTCTCTTGTGTCCATGGAATAACACTTTCCATGAGTGCTATCAACTTTCAACCCTAGTGCATCCATGATTTTAGCTAGCATGCTATTGTTGGATGCTCCAAAGTCAATAATATAATTCTTTATAAAATTTTCCCCAACCACCAGGGTGAGGAAAAATGGATTTATCTGTGAGCTGAAAAATGGAGGATTCTATGGAATAAGAATCTGCATCTCACACTCACCTCAATGGAGTCATTCAATTTAAAAAAAAACTTCTAAACTATGGAAATTCTTTTAAATGAAATCACTCTCCATTGTCTCCCTATCACCAAGATCTTTTTTTATGCATTTGCTCTTAGTTTTATGAGCATAAAATGCACTAAAGAGGCTATGGTGAATGAGAAAATGCAATCAAGATGTAAAGATGATATGAGTATGCAAATTTGTGAGGATGAAAATGAGAGGGAAATCCCATTTAAATAGGCGTCTTTGAACATGGAGTGGTGTTGAAGAGGAAATGTTGGATAAGAGATTTGCAAGAGTGAAATATAAATATCCCCTATTATGTGATTAAATGAAATGCATGTGAGTGTAAATGATAAAGAGGAGAGATAAATGCATGGTGAAGAGTTTATGAATAATGAAACTAAATAAAGTGATTTAATTATTAGTGAAATATAAACATGTAGAATGATTCATGCAAATGATTTATTCTATAAAGGTGGTTAATGATAGTGATTATGCCATGAACAAATGTGAATGAATGGTGAAATGATATATGGATAGTCATGATTAATGATTTATTATGAAATGGTTCATGAACGATCATGAAACTATTTATGGGCGATTATGAAATGATTATGTAAATGCATTATGAGTGATAATGAGGTCAAAATTATTTAATATTTTAATGATCTAATGATTTAGTGAAATGCAAAATGAAGTGAACAATTCATGCAAATGAAATGTAAATATTATGATAATTAGTTTATTATGAAAGGATATTTGATGATTATGATAACGGATTAATTATGATATGAACGATAATGAACGATTATGCTTTATTATGGAAATAGAAATGAATGTTTATGAAACATATATGAATGATAATGCAAACATACATGAATGGTAATGCAAGCAAACATGAATGATAATGCAAATGAACATGAATGTTTATGAAACAAATTATGAACGATAATGAAAATGAACATGAATGATAATGCAAATGGACATGAATGTTTATGAAATGGATTATGAACGATAATGAACAGGAATGATCATTTATGCAAATGGTTAGTGAATAACCATGGGATGGATATGATTTGATGAAATGCATGAATAGAAGAAAGTATTGAATGAATTGATTAAGTAGATAATAATATCCATTTTATCAATAGATGAATATTGTGATGATTATGAGGACAAATTTGAGTGTCTACATTTTTCCCCTGTTTGAGACAATGCAGCTTGTCACATTGTTTCAAAGAAAAAGATTGATCAACTAATACATGCTCTAGAGATATCCTGGTAAGGATTATTATAAGAATGAAATGCCCCTCGAGAGATTGATGAAACAAATTGTAAGAAGATTAATCTCTTGATAGATGTCTAGAAAATGATTAGATACTTGATATTGCGCAAGTGATAAAGTGGTAATGTACATTTGATGGAAATGTACAGTTGATAGGCGTAATTGAACAATTGGTGGAAATGATTAGTATAGTTGGGTTGACCGGCTGATTAAGTTGATTGAGATTGGTGCTTACGTAAGACAAGTTGATGCAATGATTATTTGATTGATGAAGAGGAAATGAGATTTAGAAAAGCAAGTTGATTGATTTGAGATTTAATTCAAGAGACATATATCAGTGAGTTAAAGAAATTGCTTGATTTCTCTATGACAAGGAAGATGAAGAAAATGAAATGCAAGATGGAAGAAATGAAAGATGGAAAAAAATGAAGGTGTTGAAGCCTCTTGTGCCTTTTAAGTGCTTTTATCATCATATAGCTTATTATGTTGCAAATAAGTATAAGCCTCTAGATAACATGAACATCTAGACGACTTGAATACTATTTGCATTTTTATTTAACAGTGAAGTATACACATCTAGGTATAAAGACCTTAGATGACCTGAATACTTATTGCATAGAAGACACTATCAGACAATGAATTCTCTCATCCACACTAGACTCATAAGTCCTCGATGGTTTTATACAAACATGTCTTAAGACAAGTCATCCTGTGAATAAGAAACAATCCACAGACAACAAACAAGTGAACATGCCCCATCCTCGAGAAGCTAAAAGACATTTCACCAAAGATAAAAATCATAAATCAATCAAAGATGAATAAACAAACATGCATCATGCTTTACTATAAAATCGATTCTTATCATAGTTTAGGTGTGTTGTTTGGATCTTCCAGGTAAATTGGTAGATATTTTGCAATGTCTGTTTGATTGTCAATTGTGATGCATTTTGATTTTGTTGAAGTTCAAAGCTGTGTGGCTATCTAAAACTATCGCTTTTTAGGCATTTTTGAAGTTATGTGATTTTTTTGGATTTTTTGGAATGTCATGATTTTTTGGAAATTTTATGGTTGTTCCACTTTAGGTTTTGGAGATATTTATAGTTACTTTGGATTTTTCAGAGATTTTATGATTTCTTTTGGATTTTTAGGACATTTATGATTCCGTCAGAATTTTCAAGACAATTTTATGATTACCTGCTTCTGCGTTTTTCGGGACGATTTGTGATTTGTTTTAGTTCTTTCAAAACATTTTTATGAATTTTTGGATTTTCTGACATTTATAATTTTCATTTTTATTTTTAAGGACATTTATGATTTTTGGATTTTCGGGACGATTTTATGATTTTCTTTTGGATTTTTAGGATATTTTATGATTTTAGGATTTTTTAATTTATTTATGGAATTTTAAGGATTTTCTTGAGGACATCTTACTTGATTTTTGGATTTTCAAGACATTTTATGATTTTTGGATTTTTTCAGTCTATTTATATTCATTCAAGACATTTTATGATTTTTTTTGGATTTTTTCAAGACATTTTATGGTTTTTTTGGATTATTTCAGGACATTTTATAGTTTTTTTGGATTATTTCAGGACATTTTATGATTTTTAAATTTTTCCAAAGACATTTATAGATTTTTGGATTTTTTCAAGACATTTTACTATTTTTTTGGATTTTTTTTAGGACATTTTATGATTTTGTTTTTTATTTTTTTAGGACATTTTACAACAGAAAGTGACAAGTTGCAAGCAAGTAGACAGACAAAGGAGGTAGTTTCTCTAACCACGAGATGTTCAATATCCTAACCCATAGCTAAGGTTGAGGAGATACCCTAGTGAGGGATAGGACCAACCTAGTATGCATGACAAAGCGAGCAAGTGAGGGGAATGTTGAACAATTCACAAGCCATGGTGAGTGTGAAAAGGTTGTTTTGAAGTGGAGGGTGAATGAAAATGGTATGAAAAGATCAAGTAAAGCTCTAAAGGAAATATGAGTGAAGCCTGTACACATGGCATCGATTTCTCAGTTTTCACCATGGTAGTTGCTTAAGGTGCCACCGAAGTGGTTTTCACCATTGAATGAATGAATTTCTATTTACTATTTTCATCATTTTTTTTTAGGACTTTTTCTCTTTTTTCTTGTATTTTTTCAGGTTTTTTTCTCATTTTTTTTGTATTTTTTAGGTCTTTTTCTCATTTTTTAAATTATTTTTTCAGGACTTTGAAAAGATTGTACCCTCTGAAGCATTCAAGTATAAAAATTTCAAATATGCATACTATTGATGGGATCATTTAGAAATTCACCTTCTAGAGTAGATAATTGGTATGCCCCAGATCCATACACAGTAGTGATAACATATGGACCCAACCAATTAGGCTCAAATTTACCCTTCTTTTCTCTGTCTTGTTGATTGCGAGGATTTTCACGAAGGAAAAGATCCCCAATCTCAAATGTACGTGGTTTGAATTTATGATTATAACTTCAGCACATCCACTACTGCCATTCTCTTAGATGATTGAATGCAGTTTGTCGTCGTTCATCCAACAGTTCCAATTCTTGCAAATAGGAAACTTGGTATTCTTCATCATTGATTTGATTGTACAAAGAGGGAAACTCGACCTCGATGGGAAATATGGCTTTGGATCCATAGACAAGGGCATAGCGGGTATCACCTGTGGGAGTGTGAACACTCATGCAGTAAGCCCAAAAGGAAAGATTCAGTTGAATATGCCAATCTCTACTAGCTTCATTGACTGTCTTTTTAAGAATTTCGAGAATAGTTTTGTTAGAAGCCTTAGCTTGCTATTACCTTGAGGATAGTAAGGTGTGAAAAAATGATGTTGTATATGGAATTTCTCACAAAGTTCACAAACATCTTGATTTTTGAATAGATGACCATTAGTTATGATGATGGATAAAGGGACACCATAATGGCAGATGATGTAGTTCAGTATGAAAGTGGCTATTTGTTTTCCAATGATATGAGTGAGGGGAACAACTTCAATCCATTTCATGAAATAGTCTGTGGCAACGAGAATGAATTTATGACCATTGGATGAAGGTGGATGGATCTTGCCCATGAGATTGAGTCCCCACTAATAAAAGGGCCATGGTGTAGGAAGAGACTGCAATTCTTATGTAGGAGCACGTATCAGGTCTACATGTTTTTGACACTGCTTGTATTTTTTAACAAATTGGTAAGCATCCTTTTCCATGGTAGGCCAATAATAAACCATATGCAATAGTTTCTTAGCTAAGGTATGACTGCTAGAATGTGCCCCACATATACCTTCATGTATTTCTCGTAAAGCAGTTTTGACCTCATCATGCTCAAGACATCAGAGTAAAGTACCATCAAGACCTCGATGGTAAAGGGTATTAGCTAAGATTACATAGCAAGAGGCTTGATGGATAAAGGTTTATGGGATTTATTAGATAGGTCTAATGGCAAGGTTTTATCCCAAAGATAGGATAAATATCCCCATAGAATTGAGAATTAGGACCAATAATAAGATAGATCATTTCAGATTGTGGTATATTGTAAGTAGGTTCCAAAAGAGGTTCTACCAAGAACTCACAATAGGTTGCATTACTTGGAATTTCCACAAGTGAGCCAATTATTTCCATTGCATCAGTAGCTCTATTGTTATCTCGGGGAATTTGATCAAAAGAGATTGATGTGAAATAGGCGTTGAAGTCATCTACCATTCTTTTGTAAGGCATCAATTTTTCATCTTTTGTTTTATAGTCATCATTGACTTGTCTGATCACTAGATGAGAGTCACCAAGAACACGCAACTCAAGGATTTTCCATTGCACAACTATATAGAGCCTAGAAATTAATACCTCATACTCTGAAATATTGTTGGTACATGGAAATTGTATCATATAAGATTTAGGTATACAATCCCCTTGCAGAGTGATAAAGAGAATTCCAAAGCCAAAACCACCTTGTGTGAAGGATCCATCAAAATATAAGGTCCAAAGATGTGTAGATTTCATGTTGAAGATTGATTCATCAAGAAATTTTGTAATAAGAGGATGATTATCTATCACAGGAGCATCGATGAGTTGATCTGCTATAACTTGTCCTTTGATTGATTTTCTTTCTACGCACTTAATATCAAACTTGCTAAGAATCATCACCCATTTAGCTAATCATTATGTGAGTGCTGCTTTGTTCAAGAGGTACTTAAGAGGATTAATTTTTGCAATGAGCTTTGTCTAGTGTGTAAGCATGTAATGTTGTAGCTTCTGTGATACAAAAACTACGGTAAGGAACGCTCTTTCAATAGGACTATAATTGAGCTCATATCCCACTAGAGTACAACTGGTGTAATATATTGCACATTCCTTTCCTTCAGAATCATGTTGTGCCAAAAGTTCCCCCAGTACTATGGTGGTTGTGGATATATATAGAAGTAAAGGCTTGTCATCTATAGGAGGTACTAATACTGGTGGTGTCATCAAATATTCTTTGATTTTCTAAAAATCTTGTTCACACTTGTCATCCCATCTAAATAGAACATTCTTGTGTAACAGATGTTGAAAGGGTTGAAATTTATCTGTGAGTTGTGCTATAAAATAGTGGATAGACTAAATTTTTCCTTGTAATGATCTTAGTTGACTGGTATTCTTAGGTGGAGGAATTTCAAGTATAGCCTTTATTTTTGTAGGATTAGCTTCAATTCCCTTAGATGAGACAATGTATCCAAGGAGTTTCCTAGAGGTTACTCCAAAGGCACATTTCTCTATATTCAACCAGACCTTGCATTGTTCTAATCTTGTGAAAATTTTATCCATGATCTCTAGATGTC
>VDFB02054832.1:0-90388 GCA_007258455.2 Sequoia sempervirens
GGCATCTATATCATCTTTAGCTCAACAAACTACAAAGTTGTAGCTCTTTGATTCAATGTCTGATATTCACCTATTGTGAGCCTGATCAGAACATTTTATTCTCTAATTGATCTCCTGAGGGGGAAACCAACCATCTTTCAATCATATCGATATGAAATCATCTAACAAATTTTGTTCCTAGCCTCACTAGAAAATCTAGATCAATTTATCAAATCATTCATCATTGGGATATATCTTTCCCTATCAATCCTTGTATTGTTCATATCTTGAAAACACTATCCTTTCATTATTGTGAATCCTCAACAATGTTATCGATCAATCAATAAGATCAATCAACTTTAGCTTGGCTATCAACATCTCAAAGAGATCATCAATATTTGTTTTTGCATCATCATTAGCATCAAAATCAACATCAGTCTTTGAACCAATGCAATGAGTACATTTGCTTCAAAGAGGGTAAAAATATAGACACCTCAAAATGTCTAAATGGATCACATTAGATTACTAATATCATTTCGTCCTCAAACCCATCCTCTTTTTTTTTGTTTAATTAAATATGCCTAATTATTTAATTAAATGCCTTATTTTCACCTATTAATCTAATTGGCCTAATTTGGTTAATTCACCCCCTCTCACACTGGAATTTCATCTTATTTAATTAAATAATGAAAATTATTTAATTTTAACCCTAAGTCCTCTTCTTTAATTAAATAACCTAAACTATTTAATTAAATATCATATTTGCATCTCCTTTACATTAAATAAATCAATAATTTAATGAATATCATCACATTCCTCATCTTGCACATTCAAATTTAGTTTTAATTAACTAAATTGCTAATTTCCCTCTCATCCACTTGCATAGGGAATATTCTCCTATTTTCCTCCAAAAAAAGGTAATGATTACTCCAAACAAACTTTGAAACAACTTTTTAATGTTGTTGTAAAGTGTGTTTGTTTGCATGATTGTGAACCCTTGATCTTTTCTTGATCCATGTGATCTTTGATTCTCATCCATTGATGAGAATCCTTGATCCATTTGATCTTTGATTCTCATCCATTGATGAGAATCCTTGATCCATTTTTCACCCTCCTTTCATTTGTGACCATTGATATATCAAATCAATCTCACCCATTGCTTTTTCATTTGATCTCCATTAAATCAATTATTTAGTGAATATCATATAATTCCCCTAATTTGCATAATTGAAACTTTGTTTTAATTATCAAATTACTAATTCTCCCACTTGCAAGGGAATATTCCTCCTTTGCACATTACTCCAAAAGGGGAATATTCCCATGAAATATTCATTTCCCTCTTACAAATTTAAACTTTGTTTTAATTTGAAAGATATATATTTCCTCACCCATGAGAATATTCCAAAGAATATTATTTCTCCTCACTCATTTGAAAAAGGGAATATTCTTACAAAACTTCATGTGCAAGTTAACTCAAAACTTCATGTGTAAGTTAATTGAAAACTTCTTGTGCAAGTTAACTTGTGACCTCTTGTATAGGTTAAAAGTGTGTTTGTTTGGATAATGTAAGCCCTTTATTAAATATAAATTTGAATTTTCAACCCTTTATGAGAATCCATGATCCATGCCTCCAACTTCCTCCATCCTTCATCATTGATTTGTCTTTTTGATCTTAACTCTTCATTTCTCATTTGTTTTTCTATAAATAGGTCACTATTTGGAGACAAATGGATCCATCTTTTAACATCAAACTTATGATATTAAAATCACTCTTACTTGTACTCACATTTAGCATTATTTTAGCTTATTCTAATTGTACCATATTAGCTTAGCTTCCATTAATGGCTTCCATGATAACATTGATGCATACATTTAGCTTATTTGTTAATTAGGGTTTTAATCTTTTGAAGCTTGCATACATTTAGAGTAGATTTACATACACCCATATCGATCATCTTAGCATATATCATGTTAATCTAACATTTAAATAATGTTTTATCACATATCTCTCATCGATTTCATCAATTCTCTTCAATAGAATCTATTGAAACAAACTCATTATCCAAGGGATTGGGAAAGGGTCGCCATTCCACATCAATGCGACACCTCTCCCCCAATAGGATAATTTTCAATGTCTTATATTAGAGGTTTTTCAAGCTTTCATGATTTAGAATGTTAGTTTTACTGGCTTCTTTGTCTTTGTTTACAGTGAATGATGTTATTGGGATTAATGTTTAGTGGGTTAAATATGCCTCGAATTTGTATGGATCAGGTATAGTTAACCTATACTATGGAATTGATCATAGTAATTGATTGATCCCTTTGTTGTATTGAACCATCACCCTTTGTTGCAGGATAGAAATTCTTCTGCTATGGGTTGACAAGTACTTTTTTGTAATGGTTAGTCATATTTTTAAAGGCATATTTCATATTAATAATTATAATTATAATTAATCAAAAAAATCTAATAAACTTATACACATCTGAAATCCATCCATTTAAATGCTTTGAAATACTTTAATACATATAAAAGGTCTTGGTAATGTCTTTAAATATTGGCAAAATAAGATAGAAAACATGAAATTATAGTAGGAAACTAGTCAATTCTAAGGCGCATCATTTCCCCCCAACTTAACATTTAGAGTCATAGGTTAATTGTAATGCATTATCTTTATAGTCCATTGTTCTGGTTACCCTATTCCTTGCTTCAAGTAAAAACATTTTTGATCTGACATATTTCTCCACTTCACTTTCTTTGTTCCAACTATCTCCTATCTCCTTTATGTCCAATGTGGAATAGGAAACAAAATAAGAGGAGGATGAAAAGTGAGGGGAAGCCAAGTGATTCCATTTTGAGCATGATGTTGGATGTTGTGTTTGTTTTGTTGATATGTAGTTTTCATTGATGTCAACACTATTAGCACTGATGTATTGAAGGTTATCTATGTCAAGGATATTGAAAAATTTGTTAAAGAAAGAGTTGCATGTTGTCAGTGGAACAGTTAATGTCATGAAGGTGTCTTGCTCAATACGTTGATGATCAATCATTTTGGAATAAAGGGTTTATTTTTTAGAGTATCTAGTTTATCCACCAAAATTTTTAGAGGTTCAAATAAAGTTTTGATTTTTTTATGAACAGTTGTGTTATGACAGTGTTTTTGTGGTTTCAGTTCGTATTCCTAAGTGAAGTTGATGTGATTCTAGTAATTTCATTTGATGTGAATGTTTCTCTATTGGTTCTTGTTGCTTGTGGATGCTTCTAGATCATTCTCTATCTTTTTTTCATGTTCACATTGATTGATGTGTTTGTGGTCAAATGTTTTTCTCTTGTGTGTTCAACTTTTCATGTTCTTGGCTGACATGGTAGTTGTAACGTGTTGTGGATACTTGGAGATTAAAATTTGAATGTTTGGCACACTCGAGGATTTTTTTTGGGCCACAACATAATATTGTCTAACGATGTTTAATTCACATTGAAAATTTATTTTTAAACTAGGGCCGACATTGCATATATGTTTTATATTTTCATGTCTTTTGGCTGACGAAGTTGTTGATGAAATTCATGTTGCAGATATATACGAGAAATTGTTTGAGAAAAGGGGAGTGTTTGTGCATAAGTGTCTAAGAGCATGAGGAAGAGAAAATGTGTGAATAATGATCTAATCATTTGATTGCAAAGAAAAGTGTGAAGAAGTTTGAGCAAAGTGTGAAGAAGTATTTATGTGCTTAACTAGAACTATAATTAGGATTTTGGAGAAGCTATTTTCTTAGTTCATACACTACTGATCTAATTCGTATTTCTCTTTGGGAAGTGAGCCCTCTTGTATTTGAGTAGTGTGCTCTAGGAAGTGTGCCTAAATGCATGTGCATTCCCATTATTCTTCTCTATGCTTTTAATAGGGTATTGTGGACTAACATCCGCCATGGTTTTTTCCCTAACAGGGTTTCCACATAAAAAATCTTGGTGTTCTCTGTGTTTCTGATGTGTTGATTATTTATGGTTTATTGTTCATGCATCAGATCTAAGATTAAGTTAAGTTAAGTTTGAAAGGTTTAAATAATCTATGACAATTGATTCACCCCCCCTCTCAATTGTCTATCCTTATTTTTCCAACAGGTGACTATTATGTACTTATGTACCCTTTTGACTACTACATAATTAAGGATGGAATGGGGTTCCTTCTTTCTAAGCTCTAGTGTAAGTTCCCTCCATCTATCTTAAGAAAATTTGAGTGTCTCCCTAATTGTCTTTACTACAAGTTCTTGAAACCTCTTATAATCCTTCTCCCTAGAATCCAATATTTTCATTTGCACCCCCTTTCTATATATAAGGTATATATTAATTGGTTTACCACTATTTCTGAATCTTTTGATTCTTCCCTCAATTGAAGAGGAAATTATTTTTCTCTTTACTAATATTCTTGTTGTAACTATCCCCTTAGATGTTTATTTTGGATGTAAGAAGATAATGCTCTAAGTTGAACATCTCCCAAAAAACATAAGTGGGTTCCATGTAGTTTCATAGGTAAGGATCAAGTTGTGTACATAGAATTGACACAACTAATCCTACATTTCTATTGTAGACTGTTGGAATACTTCTAAAAATAGTATGGGTGTATGTAATGAGATAGGGAGATCACTAATTAGTTGGCTAAACTTAAAACTAAAAAAATTCTCGTAAAAAAAAAGTATATACCTTAGCTAGAGGTCTACACCTCAACAATTGGACTATCTTATTTTCCATTTTGTCTATCGTTACCTTCAATTTCTCGATATCTACCTCATTTTTATTAATTATTCTGGTATAAGTTTACAATAACTCAAAATTTTCCTTCTCCCAATCTTCTTTCTTTTGAGAGAATTTTCTTGTTCTACTCCATAAATCAATACCAAGTGTCACCATAGTAGGGGCATTAGGTGTATTTGGGTATCCAATTGGGTCTATAGGTTTTTTATTCCTTTTATTCATTTCAAATATAGCCAATTATGTTAATCTTTCCAAACTCAAACCTTGCTACTCAAATTTATGTTGTTGCTTCTCCAATTCCTGAATTTTGGCATCCATTGCATTTTTCCTTTATTGGTATATTTTGAGATGTTCTTCTAAGTCTTTTATTCTTTGTATAGCTTCCTTTAACTCCTTGTTCTCATCTTTCTCCTCTAAAAATAACTCTTCTTCCTTTTCCAAAACACATTTCCTCATCAACCTCATTAGGTGAAACAAACCCTTTTTTAGAGACATGACTATTTTGAGGTCTTTTCTTCTTTTTAGCTATAAATAAATCCTTAGAGTAAAAACTTGCATTGTTGCTTACATACAGGGGTTGCAATGTCTTAGGCTACTTCTCATCATTGAACACCTTCTCCTCTTCACTTTTTGTCTCAATTTCAATCTGAACAATTTTCTCTCTAAATCCTAGCCTTCTCCTTTTCAAATCCCTTCTTTTTGAGGTGATGTGATCACCTTTTTTGTTATGCTGACTTCTTTTTCCTTTTCTTGGATGCAAAAATGGACGCTGCACTTTTTTATTTTTCACTTTCTAGGCTTATAGGGACTCTTGGTAGAAGTAGGGTTTCTAGGTTCCTTTTCTACTATGGGCTACCCCATAGAAGCTATAGGCAACCACAAACTAAAGCTTTATAAGAATCGATTACAAAAGGAAGAATTATTACATTCAATATAAATTTGTAATTCAAGCTAAAATTACATGATCCACTAGTAGACAAAGGACACATCAAGTGAAGTATTAAAAAATGAGCCAAATAGCTCACCAAGTGATATTCACAAGATATAATTACTCACCAACACCTCTCACATGCACAAGTTATGACCACTAATTTTTTTTTTTTTGATGTGCAATAAAAGTTCATGGGACCTACAACACCAAGCCCTAAGGTAGAGCACTTACACAAGACTTGTTGTTTATCTACTCATAGTAATTACATATATTCAATGTCATTCATACCCAAAGCCACAACCACTTACATTTCCTCCTACCATGCAACATATTCACACTAACATGCATATCATGCAATAATAAATTCCACTATTCATTCACCACTAGAAATTCTTGGATATGTGCCATAGCTCACACTATGTTACTTTTCCTCACATGATTTCCTAGAGTACTTCGCCATAAAGTCCCATCATTTCAATTTTTTTCCACTAGACTGCATGGTGGTGTTCAATTCCATTTGCACATGTCATCTTTCCATCACTCCATAATAATAGATTCTCTTATTTTTAACTATATATAATTAACATTTAAACCTACTAATTTCATATGCATTCACATTCATGCACACATTTAATATTTCATTTACCATATCATTCAAATGATTTACAATGATCCTTTCCATCCTTTTTGTATATGTTATTTGAGGATAAATAGCACACTTAAGTTGGGGTGGAAGCAAAAGGTTTTAATTGTTATATAAAACCTTTTAAAAAATAGGCATACAATTCTCAATTTCCTCTATTTTCCTCAGTTGGTCACAAAGAAATGATAATGACAAGTAAAAATCATAAAAGGAACAAAGGTGAGAAGAAAATATCTAAGAAGAGTAGAGTACAAAATATAGGTTGAAAAAGGTGGTCAAGTTGCAACAATGGGAGGAGATATCATAAGAAGAGAACCTACAACACATAATTTATTAAATTGGAAGATCAAAAATGTTTGCCAATCTTCCAATAAGCAAGGTCGATTGATTATTTTTCTAGCTTACTAAATACAATGAACTTGTGACCCAACAATTTGTGAGTACCATGTAGAATTATGAAACTATTATTAGAGGATTAAGGGTAGATGCTTCAGAGGTAGCAGTGATAGAAGTAACAAGATTACCAAGAATGGGGGATGAATTTACAATAAGAATAGATGAAATTGTGGCTAGAAATGATTTTCAATGCCAAGAGAAAATTTGATTATACATCTCAAAGTAAAAAATGACTCTCCTTACCCTGGATTTGGGATTTTGTTGCTTCTTACATTGTTAAATACTTAACCTGTGATGGTAGGAAATCACTCTTATACACTGTGCACTTTAAACTCCTTAGTCATTTACACCATTAGAGGACTGTGAATGTTCCTAATTTTTGTACAATATTTTTAAAAAAAATTATACTGAATACAAGAAGAAAATGAACCACTCTGCCTTATCACATTTTTGATTGGTCACTTTGTTAATTAAAAGATGTCCCAGGACCCAATTTCCCAATGTATCTTGGGAAGATTTCTTAGCCTACAACAATATCAATGATTTTTTCACAAGGAAAAATGTAGAGGAAATGTACAAAGAAAAATAAATAGGAGAACCTTCTATGAATGTAGAAGAGGGAATTATACCTTTTTTTCCCCTATTTCCTCGCCTGCTTGCAACATTGAGGAACATGTAGAGGAAGAAGTGTAGGGAACTCAACCTACAGCTTCTAAGGAACAATTTAAAATAAAAGGAGTCACAAAAACCCCTACATCCACCAAAATACCTTCCAAGCCTAAGAAAAGAAAAAGTGTTCCATTTACTTCTAAACCCAAGAAGAAACACAAGAGGCCTACAAAACCAAGGAGGCGATCATATCACCTTAGAAGGAAAGGACTTGTAAAGGGGAAGGCCAAAAATTAAAAAAGAAAAGATTATTTTGGTTGAAATTGAAATGGATTTTGAAGAAGAAAGGGCTTTTGCTAGTGACAAACAACCTAAAATTTTATAGCCTTTGTAATTGAGTAGTAGTTCATATTTAGATTCAAAGTACTTGTTTACAACTAAAAGGAAAAAAAAAAATCCAAGAAGCCTTGTTTCTAAAGAAGGGTTTGTGTCATTAGAGGAGGTTGAGGAAGAAATAATTTTGGAAAAAGAAGAGGAGTTCCTTTTGAAAGGAAGAAATGAGAGCAAGGAGAACACAAGAATCCTTGTAGAGAATTTAAGAGTTAGATGAATAACTTAAACGATACCAACAAAGGGAGGAATTTTTAGACAACAATATCTAGGAATTGGAGAAATGGTTGAATGCCTTTGATAAAAAAGGATCAGGGTTAGAGAAGCTAGCATAGTTGACCATTTATAAAATTAATAACATAACTCCACATCCTATAAATTATACAACAACTGTGAGAATGCTTAGAATCCCTTATGTGGTGACCCTTGGAATTCAATTATGGAATAAGAACAGGGAATTATCCTAGAAACAAAAATATTGGTGGAGGGAAAATTTTGAATTGATAACAACACATATCAAGAAATTGATAGGAAAGATAAAAGGATTAAGAAATTGAAGGTCAAAATAGAAGAATTAGCTAACAAGACAACACAACTTTTAAAGTGAAGACACCTTGCTAGGGTTTATACTCTATACTTGCAAGAATTTTTTTTAAGTTTTCAATTTAGTCAAATAATTAGTGATCTTCCATTCTCTTTGTCCTTACCTACTTTGTTCTTGGATACATATAAATAATCAACCTTAAATATGCAAAATCTATTATGTGAATCTCATTTTCATAACTTAGCTATCCCTCATGATTCTACGTGGAATCCACTTGTGTTTGTCGAAGATGTTCATATTAAGGAATTAACTTCATTTATAAGGAATGAGCATCAAAGATGAAAAATACAAAGAGATTATCAAGAAAGGGTAAAGTCATTTTTCCTCTTAATCAGGGAAGAAACTAAAAATTCTCATGAGGTGGTTGATGAATGGACTAGATTGGTAGAATGGAGAAGGGAAAGGGAGAAGATTCTACAATGTAGGAAACATTATTATAAAAGGTTTTAGGAGCTTATTGTAGGAATTGGAAAAAATACACTTGAATTCTCTTTCTTGATAATGTAAAAATTGGCACACAATTTTAATCCTAAAATATTTTCACAATAACACTTGAATTCTCTCAGGAAAGATAGAGAGAATTTACATCAGAGTTATGAAAAAAAGAGCCCCACTAATCGCCTTGCAGCAATGAAAAGTGCTCATAAGTATATATCAACCTCCCTTGAAAATGATACCGCCTGGCTCCCCTTGAATTTCAATCCTCCTATTCTCATATTCCCAATTCTACATTGGAGTGGATGAAGACAAGAAATCAATGCAATAAAAGACACTAGATGGGAGAATATTTCAAAGAGGATTTTACCTAAAGTAGGAGGAGGGGGATATTGGTATAGAAAATTATAGGGAAGTTACACTTCAATATAATATGATGCCATAAGCTACTTGAGGACAAGAAAGAACCTAAGTTAGGGGGATGATGAGTCATAATAATGTTCTTATTTCCTTGCTAAATTTACATATTTTTATCTTATTTTATGCTAAAGTCTAAAATACATTACCAAACCTTGTATATACTTTACGCAGTTTATAGCATTTGAAGTTGATATATGTTATATTAATAAGTGTGTGTATGAGTTATGATTGTTCATGATTTTAGTAGGATTTCATGTTTAATTATGGTTGTTAACAATGAAAATTCCTTGAATAATAAGGAACAACTCTTTTAGAAAGGAACCTATCAACATACAACAATAGGCTTCTCAACCCATAACATAAGGATGATAGTTCGATGCAAAGGAGTTAATCTCCTACAACACAATCACTTTCCAAAGAAGATGTTGGTGGTCATTCAAGGATCAGATCATGGAGGACCAAGTTTCAATCTTATATTTTAATAATTTAGGAAGGAGAAGAATTAAGTACCCTTTTGGACCCTACACAGTGTGGTACCCTATCGAGAGAGACATCTAGATTTTACATGCGCTATATTGAATAAGATTTCCTATTAGATTCTATTCAATAGCTCTATGTATTATTGGAATGTAATAAAGAGAAGATATTTTAGTAACATGTTTTCTTGAGTGAGTAAATGAAGAAGATTTTGTGGGTGTAGTAACTCAAGAAAGGTCCACTTAAGGTACTGTAGGACCACCTTAGTTTAGATTGATAGATTAGATTATACATTGTAAGTCTAATTGATAGTTTTTAGTTTATGAAATTATGAATGATGTATTGTAAATTATGAATTAGAATCTTTATTTAATACTCTATTTAGTACTTTGGAGGTTAATTGGATTAGGACTTACTATAGTATAATATTTATTTGATTACAATCATAAGAATTAAGTACCTGTAGAAACTAGGTAGTTGTTTGTATCCATTTACTTTGTTTTGGGAAATAGAAGTGATTTCAGTTAAAATATTTTACTATATTTATCTATGTTTAATTTACCTATACTCTGTCAATGCAGGATGTTTAGAAGTCATGAATGCATATATGTTTCCAACATCATCTAAGTCTACAACTCCCTAGTTGATAATTCAATGAAGCTCTCCCTTGAATGATGAATTTCTTAGTCTAGGGATCTTCAGGTCCATTAATCTATGTGCATGATCACTTCCACTAGTTAATTAGGAATTAGAGGAAGCTCCAAACAATAATGTATGGTGAGTTTTCAATTTACCACTTAGAAGTTATCCTATCATCCTATACAGATGATTTCAATTTGGTATTCCATGATCTTTGATTATCATCTATAGTTATTTTGATGATCTTGATTAAGTTTTTGTTGGTGGACTCAACTAGTTCATTCCCTTGGGGATGATAATTTGAGGAAGCACTCAAATGGATACAATTTTTAACTTCCCACTCATTTATCTTGGTTCCAACAAAATCCATTGCATTTTTTGATATAATAGAATCAAGTACCCCGAACCTTGTACCAATATCTTCATATAAATCTAGGACTACACTTCATTTTCCTCCTAAGTTCCATGTATTCTATCCACCTTGTGAAATAATAAATGGTTTTTAACACCCATTTATGGCCTACACTTGAAGGTGGGTTAGTGACTCCTATGAAGTCCAAACCAAGTTTCATTAATGGTTGTTCTACTTGAATTGGTTGCAAAGGCAAGGTTGCAAGTTTTTATTTACCCATGAAATACACATTTCTTTTATTTTCTTACCTATGCATGAGAATCTTTGAATAATATAGGAAAATAATAATTTTCCCTCATTATTTTTAGTGTTGTCATACTTGGTGAAAAATTCCCTCCTACTGCCCCATCATGAAACTCTTGCAAAATATTATCAATCTGATTAGTTTCAATGCACCTTAATAAAACACCATTAAAGTTTGTTTTAACAACACACCATCCAAAAGAAAATAAGGAATGGATTAAATTTTAAGATACCTTCTTGTTTATTTGTCCAATCCTTGTGGGAACTCACTTGTTTGAAGCAAGTGTACTATATCTCATGTCTAGCTTGTGTGAGAGGAAATGCAACTATTTTTGCATCATTTTAGAGTATTAGGAAGACATCCTTATCATATTCTTTTTCATTTTCTAGACCAATAGCTAACTTCTCACATGAAACCTTACCTCTAACCAACTTTGTAATCTTTATTTCCACATCATATTCTATTACCTTTGTTATCCAACCTACTCTTTTCTCATTTAAATCTTTCATTGAAATAAATTATTTGACACTTGGGTGAGAAACCATCAAATCAATCTTGCTATTAGAAATAAAATGTCTAAATTTCTTTAAATTTCTTATAACAAGTACTTGTTTTTCTAAAAATGAATATCTTTCCTCATAGTCCTCTAAACCTTCTTCATCTATTGTACCAATATGGATAAGATGATATCTATGCTTCCAAAAGCGTACAAGGTGAAATCCTTGGAAAAATTAAGATTTACAAGAGTTAGAGATTCTTATATAACTTTTTTTATGGATTCAAAATTGCTTTTCCCTTCTCTTGTCAAGCTGAAAGGCATGTTCTTTTTCAATATCAAGTTTAGTGGTTTCACAAGGCTTGTAATATTTGTTAGGATTAGGTGTCATCCACCTTGTAAATCATATTTTATGGTTCCAACTTCCTTGGAAAGTGTCTCTAGACACTTAGGGTGTATTGGGAAAATATTTGTAATATTAATTCTCACTATTGTTTGTAACATACTCATAAAGGGTGATGGGTCCACTAGTAGCAATAGAGGTGGGTTGTAGACAAATATTTAATATTGTTTTCCCCACACATAGATGCCTAAAATGGGATATTAAAAGATAAAAGGAAATGCTAAATAAGTGACTATTGGAATTCTCCAAATGGGTGCTTGGAAAGGGGCAAAAAGTGTCACTTGGTTTTCCATCATTTATTACATTTAATGTAATGTTTATCTCTCATGTTTTGGGCACCCAAGTTGGAGGGAAATTATTGAAGCTAAAATTGGTGTCCTTTCAAATGCCCAGGAGGTAATCCAAAGGTTTGGGACCTTTGGAATGAAGGGTCATCTTTGGGTACCATGTTTGGTGCATTAGATGCTTTCACAAGTCTAGAAAATCAACCTCTTGGATGTAGAAAATGAGAGGAACAACTTAATTTAGTGTTACTTTGTAGGAATAGGGATAGGTGGAGGCATAAGGAGGTTGTTCACAAGTACACAAGTGCTTCCATGGTGGAGGAAAATAGGATGATGGAATTTTTTGTATTGTAATATCATTTATTTGATGATAATGCATACTTGGCCTCTCTTCTTGGTGGAGTTTTTCTTGCAAGGGCTTCTCCACTTAAATCGCATGTTATGTGATGATCTTGTGTTGATATTTTATGCCTCATTTATGCTATCTTATGCTGATGATATTCTTTATTTATTGATGTTATAGTTCACATAACGTAGTGTTTAATAAGCATGATATGTTGACTGATTTTTAGCATCATAAAGAAGATGGATCTAATCATTGTATTTCCACATTAAGGCAAATTAATTTTCAGATTTGCATATAATTTTCAAATTTTCACGCTGTTGTAGTCCAAGCCTTGTATCTCATCCATTGAAATCATATTTGGATAGAGATTTAATTTCCCAACAATTGGTATTGAACTTGCTTATTTCTCATCAATATTAGGGATAAACCTCCTTAGGAAGTTAATTGTAAGAAAAAAATAAGGCTACTATGAAACTCACTCTATTAGGATCAATAAAAATTCCATATTTTCACATAACATGACTAAGGAGATTACCTTCATAAACAAAAAATGCACTTCTTCGGATTAAGTGAGACTCCAAATTGTCTGCACCTATCAAAAACCTATCATAGGTGAAAAATTTGATCCTTAACATCTTTTGAAAACATTGTCATGTCATTAAGATATACAAGTATAAAATTGTTCATTAATCCTTGGAATGACATGACTATGGATCTTTGAAATGTTTCCCTTGCATTGGAAAAACTAAACGTCTTTCTATAAGCCATGGTTCCCCATTTAGTAGTAAATGCTATTTCAAATTGGTCTTCTTCACTAAAATCTAGTTATAACTAGAATAACCATCAAAGAGGGAGAAATATTTTGAACTTGAAAAAACTTGCAATATTTATTCCATTGCGGGAAAAGGATGATGGTATTTCAAATGGGCTCTATTAAATTCTCTAAATTCAATGCATAACCTCATCTCTCCATTTTTCTTCCTTGCAGGTACTAAATTTTTAGACCTAGGATGTGTGTTTGTTGGAAATATAATGTTTCCCTCTATCAATTTGTTCAACTCTTTCTTCATAAGGGGATCAAGTTTTGGATTCAAAGGTCTTTATTTTTGCCTCATAGGTTTAGCATTAGGATCTAACTCAATATTATGTTGTGCTAAACTTGGATCAAAACCTTTTAAATAATTATAGTCCCATGCAACTATATTAGTGTATTCTTGAAAAAGTTGAATGAAAGCATGCATTTATTCTTAAGTACACACCTTGTCAAGTTTGAGGAGTTTATTTTTGAAAATGAAAAATTATTCATAATATTTCTTCTTAATTTTTGTGCTTACTTTTTGCTTTCTAATCTAATTATTAGTAGTGAAAATGGATTCCAAAGTGACCAAACCTCTTGATAGTTTGTTATACTTCAACTTATGACTTGTTTCCCATATTGATGTTGTAATTTATCTTTATTCCTAATTGAGAACTCAAATTTCTCTCCTAAAAAAATATAAATTTTTGGTCACTATCCAAAACTTTCCAATGAACATTATTATAAGGAATAGGTGGTGTTAATACCACCTTAACATGATTTTGTACCATATTATTGTTGATATCATTAGGAATCTCATATTGAACTAATAGGGTAGCTAACCTATCAACATGCTTATTCTTTTCTCTAGAGATAGATTACACATTAAAATAATTAAAATATTCAATAATATATTATACCCTTTGCTTGTAAGACGTTATAAAATAATTTTTGGTTACATGTAATTTTCTTACCCGATTTATAATCATCTCACCATCACCAAACACTTGTAGACAACTTATATTTTTCTTTCTAACCCATAATAACCCATGGATAAGACCATTATACTCAACTTTTTTGTTGGTATAGTTTAACTAAAACTTGAAAGTTGAATAGTACTTCTCTCCTTTTGGAGACACTAATATTGCACTTCCACCAACTCTATTTTTATTCTAGACCCATCAAAGTATATTTTCAAAACACTATATGTTGATCATCATTCATAACAAGGTTAGTTACAATGGATTTCTCTTCATGCATATAATAGATACCAAGACCCATCTCTTCCAAATGTGTGTATGGATTAGCCTCGTGATATTTAGCCCTTGAATCATCAAGTAATAAATTAGGCATGTATTTTGTTTGATTGTTGGGTTCTTGAACAATAGGATTCTCCTCTTGGTAAAAAATAATATAGTTTGCATTGACAACACTTGGAATATAAATTTTAAAGTGATCCTTGGAAATAGGCTTTAATTTTATGGTAACTTTAGTGCCATATCTAGTTCTAAACAACATGTGTGACCAATCAAAAGATAATTAATCTCCAATATTTGATGTGAAGTCTCTAGATAAGTTCAAGAAAAAGTAAGGTGGGAGGTCTATGACAAATACATATTATGGGATTGAGAAGTTTGGATAGGTATGCAATGTTAGAATCAACCCTTTGATGACTCCTACAATTGATAAGTAGGAGGTATTTTCCGAAGTGTGTCAAATTATGATATAGCTATCAAGATTCAATCATGTATTTTTTTTAGTCAAATTCATTAATCCATGTTTCATGAGTAGTGGTTTACAAGAACCCATCTCTCATGAGGATGAACAGTCCACTTACCACTTATTACATCTAGGTGATGCTTCACAGAGGATTCTAAAAACTACATGGTTGAATCCTGATAGAAATATCATAATCATGACTCTTACAATGTTTATATCTCTTCCATCTAGTTGTAAAAATCCTTTCGAAAGAAGTTCATATTCAAGACCAAATATCTTAGCTATTTATTTTAGAAATGAATAAATTATTTACCTCTAAGTCTATCATGCAATTGTGAACTAGATTCTTGTCAATGATTAAAGAGACATAAAAAGGAGGTTGTTTTAACATCCTTGGTCTTTTGTTCACTCTTATATGAAGGTGTATTTGTAAGTACCGGTTTTGGATGATCTATTGAAGACTCATTTGACACACTAAGGTTTGATAGGGAATCTTGTAAAAGATATTTTTTCTCAAGAATGGACAATGATTCTGACACATACATATCAATATTGGTTTTCTTCATATATTCAAGAATGTTAAAATGGACTATACCAAATTTTTGTTGTGTTATAGGGACAACAGTGTCTCCTTGCACTTGTGCTAGTTAGGATTTGCCTATAGGTTGCTCCTTATTTTCCACAACCTTCTTTCTTTGCAATACTTTCAAATTTGGAGAGGAAAACAAACCAAAAACCCCTTGGTTCATTAGAGAAGCAAGGAATGGCCCTTTATCAACTAGCTACCCTAACTCTATATCTCTTTTTCTTTTCTCTTGTGTTGGCTACAGTTGAAGAATATGACTATTTTTTTCCTTGCAACTGGTTAACTATACAAAATTATTCTCCTTTCCAATTAAGATAATCACATAATTTTTGTTTTATTTTTGAAGGGTACCTTGTTATGATGATACTTCATGAGGTGGAATTCTAAGGCATATTTGAAGTATTTTACACCATTAAAAAGATTGGTTCAATACAACATTATAGTATGTAGCTTGGTTGTGTGGCTGATTGCAAGGAAATCCATATTTGTAGTCTTGTGCTAAGTTATTTTGGATAGGCACTAAATCTCTAGAGGTGTTGGAAACATAAGGATTATAAGCTTGAAAGGGTCTAGCATTGATATCTTGCCTCTAGACTTGGTGATTGACTTGAAATGGAGGCCTATTAGGCTAGTTAGATTGATATGGAATTTGGTAAGGCTTACAATTTTGTGTTTTTTTGTCTCTTAAGGTTTACTAATTCATTTCCAAATATTTAGAGAAGGATTTTTAGCTCTTGGAGTTCAATTGATTGGGTTGAAGCAGACTTTCCTTGAGTAGATACTTGACTAATAGGTGTTGGTATGGTGCAATTACAGGTATTTGGGAAGGGATAAAGGGTTGTATTTTTCCAAAAATGAGCATGGGAGGCCTTGGTGCAATTTTACCATCCTGTATGAGGTTGTTCTTAGCTATAATGACAAACTATATGCATTGGGAGTGTTGATCCACCCATTGATTGGATTATTACTTATAGGTCATTGTTTAATGCTCTCAAATAAAATAGAAATACGTATTTAGGTTATGGTATTACTAGTTGTAGAATTTCATCCCATGTCTTTTGAAAATGAAAGTTGAAATCAATCATATACTCATGAGAAGCTCCATTGATTGTAGTCAGCTACTCCACCAAAGATAAATGGTCTAATTGTCTTCAAATTTCTTACACTTTTTTCTCCCAATCGATCCCATGTGTTGAGGGAGTTGACCCTCAAAATTAAAAACCAATTTAAAATTTTCTCTTTTAATGAGGTAACCGAAATCCTAATTACCAAATTTTCTTTAGTTATATGGTTGTCTAGACACATGTTTGCAAAATATTTTATGTGCTCAATGGGGGTCATTTGATATTCTCCAAAGAATAATGAAATAATCTTGAGGGTAGCCATGGGGATTTAATTTTGTTGAGAAAGATTTAATGGGATACCCCATTAAATGTGACAAAACATTGATTCCTAGGTGCAACTAGAGGAATTAGAGGTAATTGATTTAAAGGAGTGCAAGAAGGAGAAATCCTACCAAATGAAGGTGTAGAATGTGTTCTTATTGAAACATTTGGGATTTTCTATAGTTTTCTTCCTATCCTCCTAGGTGATGATAGCTATAAATATTAAAAAGGCTTTGAGCTACCACTATTATGCAATCTTCTCATAAGCTTGTTGCATTGAATATTCTCAAATCCAAAGTGGTAGAACTTCACCACATATGTCAAAAAGTTCTTCCACAAGAAAAAATACTAATATACATACCAATATTAACAAGAAAATGAAGTTGGGTGGATGGCCTAAGTCAATTGGTGACAACATCTTGTTGGAGGAAAGAGGTCACGAGTTCTAGTCTCCCCTTCATCCCTATGGTGTCAGAGGGCATGTCACACCGACTTCATTGGTCACATGAATTTTTTTTACCAAGCACATTGCAGTTTATAGGGGGCTACCTAATTCCTACAGTCTAAAAAAAACAAGAAAATGAAGTGAATAAATGAATGTAATAACATAAATAGTCCCACTAGGCATGCCAAAAACTATTATCAAATGTTGAATGCACTCTTGAGAGAATAATTAGTTAACTCTCTCTTCAGATAATATCATGAAAATACTCCAAGGTTGTGGGCTTCCTATATATTGGAGTGAGTCTCTAGAGAGGGTTGGTTCCCTTGGTTTTTCAACTAAACTAATCTATCCTACTACTGCTTCACAAGGAAAACAAGCAAAAAAATAAATAAAATTGAACTCAATCTTAAAAGGATTGATACACCAAATGTTTAGTGACTTACATCTACTTTAATTTTGCACAATATGATCTATAAAGACCAATAGACTATGCATAATTCACTTTTTGACATGTTTCTATTAGTGTTTCATAGAAAGGTTTTCAATTTTATGATAATTCTTAAAAGGAAACAACATTCACAATTCAATTCTAACATGAAACTTGATAGAATAAAATAGACTATGACATGTAAACTAATGTTTTATTGCATAAAAGGAAAGAAATTGAGACTTAATCCAAGGACAAATATTTTATCACAAGAAAAAATGAATCAATTCATAACATGCATAGGAAAACAAATTAGAATGGGAAAATTTATGGCTTTTAATTAATCAAAATTAATTTTTACAATAGATAATAAGTATCTCAATACTTCTCTTAGCCAAAATTGAGTTATTCAATCTTGAGGTCCTACTAATGAGTTACATTACTTATATATTTTTTAAACTATAAATAATTTCTTGAGAACTAACCCTAGGCATCCCCTTTCTCTATCCCTACATAGGAGAGAACATAATACATAATTAAGGCTATTAATGATATTTCCTTTCCTTATGCTAACTATTTGGCCTTCACTTGGGTGCTAGAAAAAGTACTCCTTTGCTTTGACTCTTTGTTCCTAGGTGATGTTAGAGAAGGATGATATTTGAAAATTTCAACTTATTTTTATTCTATTAGATCTTACATCTACTCTTTAACCCCTTAGATGTGTGCAATTTTTGTATTCATTCTCTTAGATACATGGAAGATATTCAAACTACTTCCTAGATGCTTGCAATTGCTCCATCTCATCCTAATTGCCATAGCCATATTTGTATGTTGATTAGACAAGTGGATTTCAAGAGTTTTAGGTAATTAATACTTCTTCGGAGGGTGTAGAACTTATAGGGCCTAAAATTGTCACATATCTTTAGAAATTATTTTTAAAAATTATCAACTATGCATTAAAAAATATAAAACAGATAATTAAAGATTATTGACCACAAATTTCCCTCAACTATTTTAAAATATTAAAATGATATCCTCTGAACACTAATATCGTATAATTACTATTTCATTTTTAAATTTTTTTTAATAGTCTATCAAAAACGTCTCTTATCATGTAAACAAGATAATTACATTGGAGATAAAAATCATAAAATCTAATGCATATATAAAACTTAATAATTAATTATATCAAATTTTAAATATAATTAAATTTGAACAAAAGAATTAAAAAATCATTTATTATAAGTTACACAAACAATTTTATTTTAAAAATATTATATAAATGAAATACTTGAGAGGTCCTAAAATATAAAGTGTCACTAAAAATAGCTTACAAGGAGTAACTAGATTGTAAGAATCTATAGGAAAGTGACTCCAAGTATATAGGATAAAACAAAATTAGAGTATCAACATATTTCATTATACAGTCACAAATTAAATTTACAATAAAGAAACTATTAAACTTGAGGGGAAATATTATCAACATTATATTTATAGGTTTTACATGATTTCATACTCGTATAGATTGTGATGGTCATACTACTTTCATGGTTCAACAACCCTATACATGATGACCTCATCCTCTTATCTTAGTTTTCCAAACTATGGGGCCTACCCCACACCACTTGTAATTGTATGATAATCCTTTACATCATAGCATATCTCATACTCAAACTTAAACTCAAACTTAGACTTAAATTTAGATGTAGAATTAGCCTAAACACATTGAACTAATTTTAGACATTCCTTATTTCATGTTTGGAAAGAATGCAAATATTTAAGATTATGCAATTTAATACCAATAAAGAAATTCCATAGTTTCTACCAGGCGGAATTTGATGGTCTATTTGACCATTTTTTGCATTTTGGACCGTATATTACAACCTAAAAAATTATTATACCGTATCATTTGACTTGCTATATTTTTATATAATCGTAAATATGACACTTCAAATTATTATTAAACTTCAAATTATTATTAAACCGTAAAAAAATATTATAGGCATATATATATATATATGTTTATGATAAAAATATAAATTAGTTTATAATTGGAAATTGGAATAATTCTTTCTAATTTCACTTTATATTAATATATATGATTTATTATAAATATATTTATTAATTCAAAATCTGTTGAGAATAGAATCTTTTCAAGATTAAATATAGTTATTTCTAATTTTTTAAAGATTTTGACTTTTTTACTAATAATTATCATTACTTTATATTAATATGTATGATTTATAATATTTATTATAAAAATATATATTAATTCAAAATCTTTTCAAAATAGAATATAATTGATTTTTAACTTTTTGAATATTTTAACAAGATTTATTTTCTACATAATTTAGAAACTTCTTGTTACAGTTAACAATAAATTTAAGATTTAAGATTTATTTCTAATTATCAATATTTTCTAATTTTATAGTTTTTTAATATATAAATTTAAGATTTAAGATTTATTTCTAATTATCAATATTTTCTAATTTTACAGGATATTCTTATGAATAACAACATAGCACATATTTTCATTGTATTTTCAAAGCATTTATTTTATAGCATTTTTTTTCAACAAGATTTATTTTATAGCATTTTGTGTACAATGATTCTTAGCTTTGATTTTCTTCAATACAACAATTGGTTTTATTGGTGAGATGTTGAAGCATTTGGTTTTATTGGTGAGATGTTGAAATTTTGTTTTCCTTTTACAAATAGTTTATGTTTTTAGATAAATGAATTTAAGATTAAACTATAAAAAAAATTGAACAATAGCTAGCATTGTTTTTTCAACTACATTTATTTTACAGTGATTCAGCTTTAAAAAAATTTGAACAATAGCAGTTAGTTTCACTTTATAGCATTATTTTTTCAACTTTTATATAGCATTGTTTTTTCAACATTTATTTTACAGTGATTCAACTTTGATTTTTTTCAAGGAAATTTGAACAATAGTAGTTAGTTTCACTTTATAGCATTGTTTTTTCAACTTTTATGTAGCATTGTTTTTTCAACATTTATTTTACAGTGATTCAACTTTGATTTTTTTCAAGGAGTAGTTGTGTTTTATTGGTGAGCATTTTAAAATTTTAGATAATGAGTTAAATAAGGATTAAACTATTTTTAATTTTATATAATTATTTCTAGATAGGTTTGAAATTGATATTTAAATATGATTTTAGATAGATCAATTTGGGGATTGAACTATTTTTAATTTTATATAATTATTTCTTGCTAGATTTGATTTGAAATTGATATTTAAATGTGTTTTTAGATAGACCAATTCAAACATTAAATTAATTTTAATTTTATTTAACAATTTCTTGGTAGGTTTGAAATTAATATTTAAATGTGTTTTTATGATATTTACACATATGAAATCAATAAGTTAATTTATAGTGAAAATAGTAATACAATTTTACAAATTAGAGAATAAATATATGGAAAAAAAAATCATATTGTGCAATATAATTATTCTTAATCTAATACTCTATGCATTGTCAAAATGTAAATTA
The DNA here is from genome assembly GCA_007258455.2 of Sequoia sempervirens. NCBI lineage: Eukaryota > Viridiplantae > Streptophyta > Pinopsida > Cupressales > Cupressaceae > Sequoia > Sequoia sempervirens. Next base: position 21,329 of record VDFB02054832.1, read on the forward strand.
TGTATATATAATTATTTAATTATCAATAAAATTTATTATATGCAATTGGATTTACTAATTGAGTGCATGCATAGTTTCTAAAATTTGTAAATTTTCTAACATAATTATTTTATAAAATAATTTTTCATAGATTACTAATATATTGATATTTTTAGATACTTCAAATAATTTTTTTGACAGTTAAATTTTTTCATAAAACCTAAAATAACAGGTATTTAAATGAACAAACCATCACAAAATTTTCATATGATAGGCAAGTCAAATTTCAGGCCTGGTTTCTACTTGTATGTGAATGTTTAATGATCAGTTTCTTAATTTGTAACACAAATAGATTGTGAGAAATTATCCTCACTACATATATTATATTTATCTATCAATTTTATTTATTATAAAATTTAAATTAAAAAGCATGATTTATATTATTCACATGCATACTAAGATGGGGATCATATATTATAATAATTGTATAGTTTTAATTTATAAAAATGCTAATTTATATCAATAATTTTTTACATCATTATATTTGATAGGTAAATAAATATATAATACAATATATTATAAAATGTATTTTTTACTTTAAAATATTTTTAAAATGAATCAATTAACCTATTTTCAATAGTTACATACATTACTACATTGTATTTCTAGTTTTGATATGTTTTATCATTTTATAGTGTCTTCACAATTTTTACTTTCTATTGTGCATTGGCTTCCATATTTTATGGATGATAACTAGAAAGAGTTTAAATTATATATTAACATCGAAGTGATGTGGTAAATATCTTCTTCACCTTATTTACCACATATTTCCAAGGATTTAGGTTTGATTTTTCATTAGGTATCTTTTCAAAAATATCTAAATAAAATGTATTGAGATATGTTTTTTTCTCAAACTTATCTTTTTAATCAATTTATATTTAAAAATTAATTAATCTATTAAAATATTTAAAAAATATTAAATAAATCTGATTTATTTTAAAAATAGAATAATACATAAATTTAATTATAATATATGATAAAATTTATAATATAAATATTGATTAAAAAATATTATATGTTCTCTAAATTTATTAATTAATTTAACAAGTATATGTTTTCGTCACAAATTAATTAATAAAATTAGAGACATATTATATATATTAAAATATTTAAAAACATATTATATATAATTCCCATATATTGGGCACAGTAAAAAAATAAAACACTGACAAATACGGCCGCTGCACTGAATGTCAGTTTCCTGGCACGCGCACGGATGGTTATGCAGGTGCATGAGGCATCCGATGCCCCATGTCGTTTTAGGGGCTGGATAGCCTTTGCCAAAATGCACCGGGGCATGGATGCTATGGCATGCCTACATACATAGTACGAATACCTGCCACCCCCCAGTGTCGTGCTGTGTATTTTCCGTGCAGAATAACTGGCAACAAAAACAAAAAAATAGGTGACAAAACAAAAAAATAGGTGACTTAAGCTGTAGCGTGGACTATTGTGTTAACCGCAATCAGAGTAGGAGTTGGCAGTTTGATGTTTGATTTGATTCGTAATTAATAACATATATGCAGTAATTTTTTCAACTACCTACAGTGAGCGCCAGAATTTCCCCCTTTTTATTTTCAGTTACTTAAATTTAGCACCTAAATTTCTCTTTTTTTGAGTAAAATCAGTCGTTTACCCACTCACATTTGTTTTTGTTGGAGCGATCACTGAGAAACTGTTTTCTGGGATTTGCATAGAAGCTGTATTGGAAGATTGGAAGATTCGTGGGTCTGTGCGTAGTTTTCAGAACATATTACTTAGTTTTTAATTTCTAAAATCATTTAGTAACAGCGACAACTCCATCTCCATTCGTTAAAGCAATTTGAATAATATGTCTGTGTTAATTATCTTTGTTGTTTCACTTACAGCATTTTGCATACAGGAGTAAGCACACCACGACATAGCTCTCCTCAACACAAAAACTTTGTGCAAGGTATGCAAGGAAGTGGCTTAAAAAATTTACAGACTTATTTTAAATGCAAGAAAATAACAGACTTAGTTTACTATTAATTTATTATCAGAATTTAAAAAATAAATAAATAATTAAATTGTATTATATATTATGTAAAATTAGATATAATTTTAAAAAATTAGATAAGAGTTGAAATTAATGGAAAATGAAACAAACATTTTTATGTTAATTTTTTTCTGAAATAATTTAATAGTTGTATATTTATCTTCTTAATTTTTTGTTCAAATTGTCAAAATCTAAAAATGAGTTTATATATTTTTTAAGCATTTTTTTTTGTTGCAAATATTAATTTGGGAGCTGTTACTTTACTAAAAAAACTAAATAGTTATTATATTTTTATTACTCAAATTTTACTTTTTATTATTCAACAAGCTCATGTTTAAAAATAGTCATAGAAAGCTCCAATATCACACATTAGATGGAGAATTAGAAACATACGTCCAATTACAACTAGCTTATAATTTTGAATGGAAGTATTAAAAAAAAAATCACTATTAACTCTTATAACTCTTAAAGGTTAATGGATCTCATTTCATTATATTACAAAATTTCATTCCTTTTAATAAGAAATTTGAATCTTCCTAAACAATTATTTAACAAATATAGTATGCATGTTATAAATTTTTAAACAATTCTTTAACAAATGAAAGGTATTGAAAAATATCCTACACAATATAAGCTCATTTTAGTTTACATATAGACATAATCATAACACCTTTGAGTACTAATTATATTAATACAAAAAATATATTTGTACTTTTTATTTTACATAGTGAATTTTTTTTTCTCTAAATGTAAATTTAATAAAAATATTAACAATAATTTAAAATGGTAGTTTTTTATTAGATAAAAGGGGAAAACTAGGGTCCCTTCCCTTACAAAGCTTGAAACAACCAATAGTTCATAAACAGTATGATCAAAATACCAAGAGTTTAAGAGCACTACTAGATTGACAATAGATAATAACTAACAACATAAGAAACACAATAATAATAAGCCACCAACTAGCTACCTAGAGACCCAACCAATTCATGAAATAGCCTCCCCTTCTTTGGATATAATATAAAAACTTGACTTTTAGTGAATCAGACTCATCACTTGTATCAACCCTTGTAGATTTCCCCTTCATTGAACTTCACCTCTCTTAATAGGTTGATTCATTTTGGTAGGGGTTTCATTTTTAGATTTTGATCTTTGGTATCCTTTTCTTGGGGTTTATCCTCTTTTATAATTAATGTCCTTTCTCTTAACTAGTTGTTTCCCCCTTTGGTCATGATTTCCTCAATCTAGGTCTCAATAGTAATAGGGGTCTTTTTTGGTTTTTTGGTACTAGTAGTATTGCTTGAAGGTCTTGGGCTCATGTTATCCATGCTTTCTTCTTCTTGGAAATAACTATCATTTGACTTAGAATTGACACTATCCTTATCCTTAGAGTTTTCATTTTTAGATTCCTTAGGTTCATAAGGTTTTCCTCTTCTCCACTAGAAAACACTACATTAATCTCATCTAACTTGGAATTTTCTTTCATCAAAGTCTAGTTGATCTCTTACTCCTTTCTAGGTTGCACTGACCACTTCCTCCCTTTCACACCAATATCATCTTTGTTTATGGAGTTCTCAAGAGATGACAGTAGGTAATATAAAAAGATTATGAGAAAATTATGTCAGAGATGCTTTAATAGAGAAAAATAGTATATGAATACACATTAAAATCCTCCTTCTAGTAAAAAGTACATCTTGTAATATGGTAACTAACCTCACTCGAAGGGCTTGGGAGGTCCTCTCTCTTATAGTTACTTTATAATTTCACAAGCCTATTATCTCCCACATGGAAGGAATTAATGTAATCTTTGTCCTAATACTCTTCAAGTGTTTAACTTTCTTTCCCTTTGTGGAGAGGCCAACGGTTGCACTAAAGAGATGTTCAACCACCTTGAAATAGATTCCTCTAATATTGAACAATTATTCATTATGTGATCAATTGAGAAAAATTTACAAAGAGGGAGGGTTCAAAACCTCTCATGGATTCAAAATATGAGTCAACACCACATTTTTTGAAGATTTTATTATTCATTTCTTTCCAAACCTCCCAATAAATATGTGAGGGGAAAAAATCCACATCTACATAATAACATGATGACTAAAGGAGGCATACCAACTTTCAATGATTGTTTAAATAGAATAGGGCATAACATAATTCACTTTAAATTTTTTAATACGATTTCCCATAATTATTTAGAATAATTAGAATAGAAGAAGAGGTGGTCCATTATTTCTTTTTTGGAATAACACAAAATACATCTTTTGGGAAGTGATAATCCAATATTTACAAATTTATATGGGTGATAGTTTTATCATGTGCAATGGTCAACCAAAAGTAGTTAGCTTTTAGGATTAATTTCCTATGTTAGATCGTATTCCATCTTTTTCCACTACTTGGATTGTTGATCTAGATGGTGTATCCAAATTTTATTAATTACCTTCCCTTGTGGTCCTTACCCCAAAAAGCATTGTCCCATGATAAAAAAAGGGAGTCTAACAACTTTTATTTTTGGTTTCAGTATTTGTGAGACAATAATAACAAAATCACTAATAATAAACTCCTATAGGTCTATCCACCTAGTTGGACTAAGACTTATCTAGCTATATAAACTTCTACTAAGCTACCAATTCTCTTGGTAAGAATTATTAAAGTTGCATAATCTAAGGTGACTAATAAAGGGGACCCATTTCTAATAAATTGTACTCCCTAAACTATATTTGATTGTCTCTCCCAACTTTGAAATTGCATTCCAATAGATAACAAGATTATAGCTTTGCTAGCATTATTCTAAAAATCTTTAGGAATGTTACCAGTAGATAAAAAAATATTAATGTCTCTTCCTTGATATGGACCCAATATTTGTTGTCCTTCATGAACCCCCAGCCAAATTTTACTATAAAAACTCTATTTTTTTTTGTTTTTTTCTTAAACCAAGCCCCACAATATCCTTAGTTTTGCAAACTATGTCCCAATGGACAAGCACCAATATTTTCTTCTCCACATTTCTAGTGCAAAGAAACCTTTAGTAAATTTTCTCAAATTATATATAGAATGAACATTATGTTCTACTTGCCTACCTTCACCACCTTGCCTATATATGTAAGGTTATTTTATACATTCAAATCACCTATTGTATCAATCTCTTGATAATATCATCAGGCTTATTTGTGTGCATGTATTTTGTGGAAGTTTATGGTTTTTTTCTTTATGATCTTGGAAATCATAACATGGTATGAAAGCCATGCAAGAAAAACCCTTCCGAAAATATTGCATCTAACCTAGTATAGAGTTCCATGCAATTTAATTTGCATGTAATCTTAATCTTTGTTTGGGTGTGATCTCAAACTTTATTTGGGATTAATGTGATTCACATGCACCTATATAGAAATACAAAGATTTCAAATCCACATGATTTTTTCGTAAATAATTTTAAATAATAATTTTTTATATTTTTTAAGCACATCTGCACATTTTAAACATAACATCCAAATGCACTTGTATCATATATTTTCCTACAAATCTAGTTCACATCTTAAATATTGCAATTACAAAAAATTGACTTTCAACCGAATAAATTCCAAAATAAGTAAGGAAGTAGCATGTGTACTCCCAACTGCATATAGGATATTAATAAGGAAGAAAATTCCTTATCATTCAAATACCTCTCCAAAAGGAATCAATGAATTAGATCTACCATTCCTCATAATAAATTTACGAGGGTTAATCATGCACTTTCTATGTGGATAGTAAGATTTTTGGAGGGAGATATGGCTAAAAGATTATTAGATGCTACCAAATTTGAGATTAGTAAGCATGGGAAATATTTTATCCAATTCACAAAATTATCCTACATTAGAATCTAAGGATTCATTGGTGCTCCATATAAGATTCTTAGGCATCCCAATGATGAGATTATCTTGCTACAAGTATTTAGATAATTGGTGGACACTCATGTGCATTTATAGTCCAAGAATAGATTTGGAGTTCAATTCCCCATTGTTCTTAGTATATTATCACCTAGTAGATTATACAAGTGTCCATGGTTAACTTGTGAAATGGTACAAAGGACCAAGAAATCCTAGAGCTCCTATTAACAATAATTGCTAGAAATAGTAAGATGCAAAATGATAAGAGGAAAGAGTAGGAACTAAAGAAACAAACTGGAGAACTATAGGAGTATATGAAACAAATAGTAAGCCCATTAATACAAGAGTAGGGTACATATACTTCTCTAAAACTCATAAAAAAAGTCACGACCCCTTTTCTAGATAAAATGAATGATAGGACAATTAAAAATAAATGATAAGACAAGATTCCTAACTCATCCTCAATTCGTAACTCAAATTAAAAAAAAACAAATTCCTAACTCATCCTCAATGATCATGAGATAGTTGTGAAGTGGGCATAAAATAATTTGATTCAATTGACACTCTATCTCTCTTCTCCATGTATATTAACATACACACCTATTCTTTATAAATAACTTGAATAGAGAGCCAAGTGAGAAGAATGAAAAACACATCACACATCTACTCTAACAACTATTATGTCAAACTTCAGATACATAAATTTTCTATTATATTTCTTGTAGATGTAACTCTATTAGAGATATGCAACAAGAGCACCACTAGGATGTATTGGAAACACATTGTATTGTTTTTAGTTATACTCATAGTTGGTAGTGTGCATTTAGTTCATGAAAAAATTAACATCTATAATTCAATAAACCATTTTTGGGACTCATTCAAGGTAATACATGGAATTTTCTTTTTGTCTTTAATGCTAGTATATTTGGTGAAATCATAGAGTTTACTTATATTGATTATATGTAAGATAACAATACCATTGAGTGAATAGAAAAATTGGCATATTTGTTCATATGATTTTTAAACAGTATGGAGGACTACTAACTATATTAATTTTATTCAGAATGGGTAGAAAGTGTAAATGGGAATCACTCATTGAACTACATGTGCAAGACATTCCCAACCAAGGAAATCATTTCTCAAGTGAGGACCTTGAGTGGACACCTATTGGAGATGATGACAATATGGACTTATATGCTGCAATCCCTCTTGAGAGAGTCCCTCACTTTATCAAAGGAGAAAGTTTACTTGATAGCACATAAACAACATTTGTATGTAAATATCATCAAGAGAACAACCCACCAAAACCTACTAACCACACTACCAAGACATACTCCAGGTTTGCCTAGATTAGATATAATTAATAAGTATGTCATTTTTTATATTTAATTTTTTATATGAATTAATATATATGTTTTTTTGTGTGAATAAATAGATATTGGTGTGCTTTTGGCCCAGAAGATCAAAGAAATAAATCTGAAAACGTGGAAAGAATACAAAGGTTTATCCAAAAAAGGGGTTGTCAAACTCACTTTTATGTTAAGGTCATGTATGGTAGACCACAAGTTGCATTAATCATGTATAATGATTGGAGCCATTGTGATGGCAAAGGTGAATTTTTCCATGGAAAGGATGAACCTTCTAGTGATCCAAGGAGTAGTTTTGCACCGAGGCTATCAAATGAATGCAAATCATATATTGAGTCTTTATTACTAATGCGTGTGGGGATTGACATAATATGTGAACAACACTACTTAGACCATGGTTTGACTAAGTTGATGAATAAGAGGGATGCATGTTTGTTGAGGAAGGATGTGTTGAATGCATGGGAAAGAGTACGATCCATTCGATCCCAAAAGAATAAAGATGATGCAATAAGTGTTAATTTGTGGCATGCAGAGGAGAAGGATAAATTCTTCTACTATAAAAGACCAAACACTATGGAAGACTTTCCATTTATCATAGGCATCCAAACACCATGGATGCGAGAAATGATGGTCAAACATTCACACAACTCAATTATTGCAATGGACTCAACATTTTCAACAAACAAATATGGTGTAAGTAAAGCTTGATGTTTACTATAAATTTTTGGATTTTGTTTTATCATTGATTTAGTTATTTAAAAATATTAATTTATCAATGTTTAATTCATGTGCACTATCAATTATATTCCTTGCTTTTTTTTTATGAACAAGAGGCTGGTGTACCTATTGCATGGGCCATATCCTCAAGAAATAAAGTTGAGGATCTAAATGAATGGCTAGTTGAAGTTTATAAATGAGGGAAACAATGTCGAGAAGATTGGAATGTCAATGCATTCATGATAGATGATGCTAGTGCAAAGATTGAAGCTATCGGGTTTTTATTAGCCTTAGTTTTTATATTTAAACTTCAATCAACTCATTATAATTGATTAATATTTAGTTTATAAAAATATATATTTCTAATTTATAGCTTAAAATAGTTTGATTATAAAATTTTATTTTGTCATAATTTACTTATCAAAATTTACAATTTAACTTGTAGATTATCATTTCAATGTCAAGTACTTTTATGTATTTGGCATGTATGCAGAGCATGGCTGAAAAATGTGTACAGGTAAGTCAATATTTAATTAAAATATGTGGAAAATTATGTGTTTGAACCCCATAGATTGATATTATCTTTTACAATCTAGGTATGCCAGCAATAAGGATGTTGGTACAAATATGTTTGCTAGATTGGGTGAGATAATGTATGCAATGGGTGACAATGTAGACATCACTACTCACCTAATAAAAAAATTCATGGAGGAATTCAAAGAAGAGAAGAAATTTATTGATTACTTCCAAAAAACTTGGTGTCATGGTGAAGGTCGTATTGGTAAGTTTGTCAAATTACTCATTTTGGTTTGTATGCATTTACATCGTTAAAATTATTTTTTATGTTTACTAAGGTATTTTTATTGTTTTTTGTATAGAAATGTGGGCAAAAAACTTTCGAAACTTCTCTCATGCAAATCAAGAAACTAATGCTTCCATAGAGTCATACCACTTCCAGATCAAGAGCCATTATCTAAGTGATCGTGCTAAGAGATGTACAAGGAGAATGGATTGGCTTATCCATACATTGCTTCATAGGGTACAACCATTTTATAAAAATAAAAGATATTTGCAGTCATCTGGATTTTTAACTAACTTTAAAAAAGAAAGATATTATATTACTACATTAGAGAGGTCCAAAAAAATACCCGATACAGATTGTTATCTATATGATCTCTCTAACACATACAAGATAAGAAGTCAATCTGTTTTAGCAAAATGGTATCTTGTTAGGAAATTTGGACCAGATTTATATGTATGTGAATGCCAATGGGCAAAAAGGGGAAACACATGCAAACATGTGTTGAAGATTTTAGATCTCCTAAAGAGAAACATAAGAAATGAGCAAGATCAAGTTGTTGGTAAGGGTCATTTAACATTTAAGTATTATATTTATATTTTAAATGGCATACTTTTTCTTGAAACTAACTAAAATAATCTTTTTTAATCATAGATGGTGTTGCTCCATTGGTTGTTGATGATGATGATGTCAGAGGAAGTTTCAGTCAAGAGAACAATGCCACTGGTAATGTTGATATGATATTTATAATAAAATATTCATTGATTTTTAGTGTTCTTAAAATTTAATTAATGTTTTATTTGTAACATAGATTATTGTATTCCACAAGAAGATCAAGATTTGATTGGGGTTGCCATTGGAGAAGACCAAAGAATTGGTAAATTTCAATATCACTATTTTTTCATGAAATATGAAAACTTTTTTATATTTTATGAACTTAATATTTATTATTTTTATTACAGATGGTTGTAAATCATCTAATGCTTCCAATGATAACTTCCAAAATGCTATTGATTATTTGAATTCACTACTCCAAGATTTACCAACTAGAGAAGATCAAAAACATATCTTTAGTCAATGTGTTGAGAGATTTAGAAAAGATCTTCAAGCATCTCTTACTTCTTCCAAACTTACACCAATCCCTGGCTCAGAGGATATTCCTATGAGATGAATATCACCATGGTTTAGTCCAAGAAAAATGCGCAAATGTCATTTTATTCATCAAAGAGGCAACACCATCCATCAAGACTTGAATGAAAGAGTTGAAGAGCATGAAAAATTTTAGTTCCCCTCCACAGGTGGTAGGAAGCAAAAGAAAAAAAAGGTCTCCAACCGTTCAGGCATAAAAATACAAGAAGAAAGGGTTGTCATCAGAAAACAACATGGTGAGTACATTTATTCAAAATTATTTTAGTATTTTACATAGCAATAATTATTATTTTTACATCACATATTAAAAATGTGTCATTGTAGGTTTGGATGATCAAGACAATAATAGAAGACGTCAATTGCCCTTCTCCATTGATTTGAACCACACAATAATCAATGAAATGCAAATTATTGATGGTAATTTTCTAACTATTAAATGATTCATTCATTAAATGAGATATTTTTGAATTCCTATTTCTAACCAATTTTCTATAATTAATCAAATAAATAGCAGATACAATTCATGAAAATCAACCATCAATACTTAATGTTATACCTGGTCAAACATTTCAACAAAACACAACTGATGAAATGCAAATTATTCGTGGTAATTTTCTAACTATTAAATGCATTCGTTCATTAAATGAGATATTTTTTAATTCTTATTTCTAACCAATTTTCTATAATTAATCAAATAAATGGCAGACACAGTTCATGAAAATCAACTATCAATGCTTAATGTTATACCTGGCCAACCATTTCAAAAAACTATTCCAGGTAATTTAGAATTTTAATAGTATTTTGATTAAGTATATTATATTGTTATCTACTTAATGTTGTATCTATTTGATTTATTAAATACACATGTCATGCAACTTTAGATGATCAACAAAACACAACAACCGATGAAATACAAATTATTGATGGTAGTTTTTTAACTATTAATTGTATTCATTCATTAAATGAGATATTTCTAAATTCCTATTTCTAACCAATTTTCTCTAACTAATCAAATAAATAGTAGATACAATTCAGACATTTCAAAAAACTATTCCAGGTAATTTAGACTTTAATAGTATTTTGATTAAGTACATATATTGTATTGTTAGACTTGATGTTGTATCTATATTGATTTATTAAATACACATGCCATTGCAGCTTTAGTTGATCAACAAAACACTGGGCAACATAGGTTACCATTTTCTATTGATCTTAACGAAACTCCAACAACAATAGATGCAATGCAAGCTAGAGATGGTAAATAAATTATGAATGATTTTCTAACAATTTTTTATGTTTAATTTTAAATCAATTTAATAACTAAAAGTTATGTAATTTACATGTTTTGATGACATTGCAATGGAGGATCATGTTCAACACTATTATAGATAATCAATACAGTTTACTGTACTTTCAACTTATGTTGTATATTTACAAATTTTTCTCATTGGTCTAATTCTAAAAAATATAATGATATATGTTAATGAAAATGGTATGATCATGTGTAAAGTTATATTTGATCCCTTAGAATTAATCCATTTATCATTTCATGCATTCACCTAATTTTCTTATTTATCACACTTATTCATACACCTACTTCTATATAACTGTTAGCCACCTAGATTTAATCATTTAGGTTTGAGAAGAGTATGAATTAATTGATGTGATCTTGTGCAAAGTTAGGTTAGATGCTACATGTGTTTCTTGCAATATTTAGGTTTGAGAAGAGTTTGTGTTTCTTGTGTTTCTTGTTACACCATTTATCAATTTATAATTCAATATTATTTATTTTTTAATATGTAGGGAAAGCAATTTTTATTTGACAATGGGCAATGAAAAAAAACATGGGTCTAGATGAAAGTATTGGGAAGTGTTCCAAGATTCATTCTCAACCATGAATGCTTCCAATGCATATAGGATTTTTTGTGGAGTTTTATAGATCCATTTTCATGGTTTTCAATTTTATGATTAGCTTTCATATTTGGACTTGTAAATTTGTTTGTCTTTGAGGCCTAATTTTGACTTAGTGTCCCTTGTAATCAAGGAAGTTCTAGTATGATGTAAGCAATCCTCCCATAGCACTTCATATTTGAACATATCTTTCATATATATTTGGTGATAGTTTTAGCCTTGATAATATACATAGTTATGCATATTTCGGCTATGCTAGTCTTCCTAAAGCATATGTGAACCCCTACTTGACATACATTCAAAGAATCATGCATGTTAAAGTCTTACCACTTTGCACGATCATGCCATATAAATTTGTGTTTTTGGTCTTAAGAGGCATTTGACTACTATAAATTTAGTGGTTCATGTGTTGTCAATTCAAATTACATTTACAATAGGCTATGCTAGGGGTAACCATCTTAAGAGATAATCAACTAATTTTAGAGAAAGGATCTCCTTGAAGCTAGAATGGCTAAGATCCAAAAAGACCTCTCAAATGATTTTTCTTACATCCTAATAGAAGAAGAGAGGAATCTCATAGTTCAATTGGATAGTGTCTATAGTTTTGAATAAATCTATTGGAGAAAAAAATCAAGGATTAAATGACTTAAATAAGGTGTAAAACCAAGTTTTTTCATTTAACATGCAAAATGACAAGGCAAGAATCATAATATGAAGATTGAAGATGCTTATGGATAAAATTTTGATGATGCTGACACCATCAAGGCTTCCTTGGTTTCCTCTTGGGAAAAAATGCTCAATAGAGAAATAAATTTCTTACATTAAAGTGCAATAGGCACCTCCAGAAGGATATCTCTCAGTTTATTTTATATATAGTATTATATATATATGCTATTTTTAAAACCCTAGCCCTAATTTAACCCTAGCCCAAGATTTATCTTACAACCCTAATTGAACCCTAACCCTAATTAAATTTTAATCCTAACCTTAAACCTGAGCCTAACTATAATTCTTCTTCTAACCTTAATGATACTTCTAACTCTATTCATCATAATAATTTTAATAATAACCCTAATTCTAATGACAAACCTATCTAATTATAACACTAATTAAACCCTAAGCCTAATTAAAACCTAACTCTACTTGAACCATTACCCTAACCCTAATTATATTGAACTCTAATTGAATTGTAACCCTAACCCTACTTGAGTCCTAATCCTAACCCTAAGATTTACCCCAATCTTTATCCTATCACCCAAACCTTAACCTTAACCCTAATTGAACCATTTCCTAACCCTAACCATAATTAAACTATAAACCTAATTAAACACAAACCATAACTCAAAATCTAATTGAACCCTAACCCTAATATTTATCCCAAGATTTATTTTAAAATTATAACCCTAATTTAACCCTAACCCTAACACCAACCTTAACCTAATATTGACCCCAAGATTCATCTTAGAACCCTAATTCTAATTGAATCGTAACCCTAATTGACTTTTAATCTTACCCTTAAATCTAACCCTAATTCTAATTCTAACCCTAGCCTTAATTCTAACTCTATTCATGATTATAATTTTAATACTAACCTTAATTCTAATGACAACCCTAATTCTAGCTATAATACTAATTGAATCCTAACCCTAACGCTAACCCTTATTAGAACCCAACCCTTATTGAACCCTTACCATATCCTAAAATTAATCCTATTCCTAATCCTAATTGTGTCTAACCCTAATTGAAACCTAACCCTAACTCTAATTGTGTCCTAACCCTAACCCCAACCCTAATCCTAACCTTTACCCAAAGCTTTATCCTATAACCCTAACCTTAACCCTAATCTTAACCTATCCTTAATGTTAATTGAATTCTAATCCTAATTGAACCCTAGCCCTAATTGTAACCTTGATCCAACCCCATCCTAACTCTTACTCCAAGCTTTATCTTAGAATTCTAATTGAACCCTAATCCTAACTAAGCCATAACCATATAATCATAACCCAATTATAATTATAATCCTAACTAAGTGATATTAATAATCATAATAGTAAATAATAATGTTATATAATTTTTTTCATATGATAAACTCATGTGGAAATGTAATTCTTAATCACATTATTTTTTTAAAGATAGATATGCTAGTTCTAAATATATTACTTTAAAAAAATATTTTGTGTAAAAATAAATTTATTATTATTTTTATTTAATTTTATAATTCTAAATTGATTTTAGATGTGCATTTATTATAATTTTTTTATCTATTTAAGTTTCTATATTTAGTAAAGCCTTAAAATTACACATTTAAATAATATATATATAAACGTCCAGAGATATCCTAAGCCTAAGCCTAACCCTATTTGTATTTGAAGCTCAAACCAAACCCTGATTCCATGTTTACGTTTCCTAATTGAATTGTAACTCTAACCTTTATTGTTACCATAATTAAACTCTAACCTTAATTAAATTTTAACCTTAATTGAATCATAACACTAATTGAACTCTAACTTAACTTTAACCCTTTAAATTGAACCCTAACCTTAATCTTAATAGTAACCAGAATTGAGCCCTAACCCTCATTAAATTATAACCCTAATTGAACCTCAAGCCCTAATCTTAATAGTGAACTTTACCCTAACCCTAGAACCTAATTGAAATCTAACCCTAACCCAATTAAAATATAACCCTAACAATGAAACCTAATTGAATTCTAACCCTAATTGAACCCTAAACTTAATTGAACACTAACTTGAACCCTAACACCCATATATAAGTCCATAATTTTTCTTCAAATAATTAATTTAGAGGATTGAATATAATTTCATTAAGACATAATGTTTCTTGACATAATTAGTTTGGAGGATTGAATATAATTGCCCTAAGACAAAATGTTTCTTGAAATAATTAGTTTGGAGGATTGAATATAATTGCATTATCCAAGACAAAGTAGAATTTAAAAATAAGCACTAAACTAAAAAGATGGCAAAGGTATACACATTGCACCCTTACACTTATAGTAAAAAATTCAAAGCAATAACTTATTTTAATTTTAAAACAACAAGTGTTCAAGAGTTAAATAACTTAAATTAATCATATGTTTAAAATTGTTTTTTAAATAACACTCATATACAAGTGTAAAATGTTTCTTAGCATAATTAGTTTAGAGGATTGAATATAATATCATTCTAGAGGCAAAGAAGGATTTAAAAATAAGCACAAAACATTAAAAATGGCAAAGGTATACAAATTTCACCATTAGACTTATACTAAAAAAATTAAAAGCAAGGACTTATTTTAATTTAAAAGCAACTTGTTCAATAATAAAAATAAATTAATCATAGGTTTAAAATTATTTTAAATAAATCGTAACTTATTCTAATCATATGCTTATCACTATATGTTTTCTTATATTTATAGGCAAAGACAATTTCTCTAAAATTAACTAACATGAAGTGATGGTAAAAATAACTAACTTTTTGATTCATCAAACAACGATCTAGTAAAAAACTAATCTATTTAACTTTTGTATGGCTAAACTTGTTTATGATGAACACTTATAATTTTATTTTAATTGAATCCAATTTTTTCTTTTTTCTTTTTTCTTTTTAATTTGAATTATTTTATATGGTAAAGATATACAAATTTCACCATTTTACTTATACAAAAAAATTAAAAGCAATGACTTATTTTAATTTAAGAGCAACTTGTTTAATAATAACATAACTTAAATTAATCACAGGTTTAAAATTATTTTAAATAAAACATAACTTGTTTTAATCATAATTTTATTTTAATTAAATCTGATTAAAAAATATATATATATGGTAAAGGTATACAAATTTCATCATTTTACTTATACTAAAAAAAATTAAAAGCAATGACTTATTTTAATTTAAAAGCAACTTGTTTAATAATAAAATAACTTAAACATTATAATACAATATAATATTATAATGTAATTATAATATTTTATATATTATAATAATATTATTATATTTGTATATATAATATAAATATAACATAATATCTTTACAGTCTGTCCAAGGGTGAAAAATATAATACAAGAATATCTAATTGTAAAAAAATATTAAATTAACACTGCTCCTTGTTGCTGTTGTATAAACTAAATGGATAAAATAGAACATTATTACTACCCACCCCGTTTTTCTGCTGCCGTATAAAACTGCACTGCACGGACTTACTGCACGGAACACATAAAGTTAAATCCGTAACATGGATGGGCATAGATGGGGCACATCCATGCCCCGGTGCATTTTCGGGGCTGGATAGACAGTGCCTACTTTGGGCCCCTCTCCCCTACTTTCTTGATAGACAAATTATATCCACATAAATGTACACAGCTTATGTGTCATCTCGTATTCTTCAAGTTACCATACTTATGCGACCATATTACCTAGTTTACTATCAAATGCCATTTATATTGGGAAGCTGACATCAAGTGCGATTCTTGTGTACGTCACAACAAATAGAGGAAGGATGTTGCGTGTTATGGAAGGTCGTGCCTGCGACGGCGTGTTGTAGTTAATTAATGGTGTGCTATCAGTTACACTTTTTTTCACATGTATCATAGAGATGTTATCTGTTTGGGAATAGATGTTTTTTCATATTACTTACGTTTTACAGGGTTTTTGCAGCTCTTGCATTTGTGGTCATATAAAGAGATTCTGAGTTTTAGTTTTCTGGAAAATTCGGAGGAGGTAATGGTGTTCTGGCTTTTGTAGTTTGTTTCTTTAGTTTTGATAGTATTTTGCAAATATGGAGGTTTGCGAATTCAAAAGGAGTGAATTGAGGTTTTAGCTGTGTATTTAGGGAATTAAAAATGATTTAGATTCGCTTTTTAAATTTGAGTAATTCAGGGCCGTTCCTGCAAGTTTTGAATTAGACAATAGGGTAATTTAGAAATTTCTGACTGAAATGATGTCACAAAATGAGTGGGAGTGCATTAAAAAAATTTGCCTATATATTTCCTTTTCTATTTTTTAAATTTCCTACCGAATATTACTTCCAAAGTTTTAAATATGTTGTGATAATTTCTTGTTTGTTGTGTCAAACTGTAGTTCTAATGCACTCTGTATCTTAATAAAGCTAAAACGAAGGTGCTTCATGCATGTTTAGTTGCTGTGGTTGAATTTTTAGCAGATTGTTTAAGTCTTTGTATATAGGATTTATGACGAGGTGAATCTGGCTTTGCAGATAGAAAATTCATTGTTATATTTTCCATTTTTTCTGTGTTTTATTTTTATGTTCATTCTGAATGGACAGGATAAGGTGCGTTTGGTAAAACTGTTTTCATGGTGAGCAGGTTTTTGAAACATAGAGGCATTATTTGGTTTTAATAAATTATTTTAAAAATTACATAATTTTTCTACCTATATTTTTACAGAATTGTCTCATGCAGTTGTTTATCAAGGTCTGTTGTTTAAATTTTAAAATTTAAGCAAGAATTTTTGAGAGTTTTACAAGTAGCTGGTATAATGGATTTATAACAGTGGGCAAGCTAACTTTAAGCTCAGAAATTTGAGGAAGCTGATGGTCTCATGTTTTTTTTAGTGACAGTTGTAGATGCATAATATGTGGTAAAGATATCTTCTAAGTTTGTAGCGAAAATTTTCAGCCTACTTTGCTGGCACATTTGGACGAGGCATTACTTTGCTGTGGTGTTGGATGCCCTATTTTGCTGCCAACTCTCGCTGTTCACTCATCTCTTGCTGCTCTTTGTATCTCTACTTAAGATTGCTGTTGCTGACTTCATTCTGGTTGTTTGTTATGTTGCTGTTAAGCAGCTGTTTTGAGGCCTTGTAACTGTTCTGTTGTTGCTACAGGCCTGTTTTTCCAAACTTCTTACTGCTGGTTTGTTACAGCCATATAATTTGACTATGTAATTTGTACTTTTTAACTTCCAATAAAAAAAAAATTCAGCTTAAAATAGGGGTTCCTATTTTTTATAATAAGATTCTAGATTGTATTGTAGTAGATTTTTCCTCATTTTGTGAATTCTTCCACTCCATAAAATAGATCTTTAGGGGCTTCTTAAACTGGGAAATAGGGGTTGAAATTGTGCAGTCATGGTCCAAGATTTCTCTTATTAACAGAATATATGTATCTGCATTCATGTAAATCAGTTTTTCATTCAAATATATATTTTCTTTTTAAATTAAAATATTTTTTTTTTTCGTTGGTGTTGATAAAGTTATTAATGGAGGTACATAAGGGGTGGAGTGTGATGGAATGAGTGATAAAAATTCTTATTTTTATTTCAAATTTGACAACAATTTACATGTCAAAATATTAATATTTAATAATCAAATATATAATATTTCCTAAAAATAAAGATATGCTCTCATCTACATCGCATAGAAAAATTAAAATATGTCCTCATCTACACTACCCAAAAAAAATTACACCTTATTTTTTATTTTAAAAAATTTCTTTTTAGATATTAAAAAAAAGAAGAATGGCTATTATAATCAAATTTATGCTGATTTTAATAATGAAAATTTAAAATTAAACTATAATTTTTATTAAACACATGTATAAATATTATTTATTAATTATAAGTTAAATAATTAATAAAAAATATAGAAAATAAATAGAAATTAAATTTTTAGAATTAAATCCATTATTTCATAATTGAAATTATTTGTAGATCTTAATAAAATGATTCCTTATAATATATTTTTTTATCATTTTTAATTAAAATTTTAAAACAATAATAAAAATTCAATTGTAAATATAAAAATTAGACACAATTAAATAATTTGAAAAAATAGAATTACTAAATGTTGGGTTTTAGAAAGTAAAATTAATATTACATACAAAATTAAATAAAAATTCTTCTTTAATTTCGAGATTCCTTGCAATATTGTTTTTGTATTCATTTCAAGAACCTCAAATTAATAAAATGTGCAATTATTAGATCGTAAATTTTAAAGTAATAAAAATGATACCTACATTACCTTCAGAGCTTTTAAGATAGTTTCAAAGTTCCTCTCAAAATTGTTTTCTATTCATCTTAAAGGCCTCCTATTAGTAAAATGTTTTGTATTTATTGAATTTATAGTTAAATATTATTTAATAATATTTAAAAATATTATATAATTATATATTTATTAAAAATATATTAAATATTATTATTATTATATTTTTATTATTATATTATTAAATTCTTATATTTTAATAATTTAACTTTTAATTAAATAATCAATTAATGATATAATAATATTAAAATAATATATATTTTTTATATAGTAAATATAATATAATATACGTAGTATAATTATATTAAGATAATGTTAAAATAATAACAATATTTAAGCATAATCCAGGATCACCCATAAACCAGTACCCGCTGCAATGTAAGTTGAACTAGCTGCTGTCCAAAGAAGAGATTAGGGAAGGTTGCAGAGATTGTTGAAAAAATATTAAGAGGATCGCCGGTCTGTAAAGAAAGGCAGATTGCAACTCTGTCGCAGCTATAAAGTAAGTCGCCATTCAAAGTCATGAGATTGAAAGAAGATACTATCGTGAAGATAACTAACATGCTGTTGTGAAGCTCCGTTTCCTTTAAAAAAATCCATCCATAAAAAACGTGTAAGACTGCCATAGTCAAAGCTGTCCCAAAATAGATGTTCTGTGTTTTTGAAGCTGAGTGTAGTGCTGATATTTTTTTTTAAAGAATCCCTGTTTGTTTTTGCAAAGGAGGACACTGTTTTTCTTGAACCGCTGAGATTGCAAGCTATTTGGAATTTGGATTTTAGAGGCTGCCCATCTAAGTCATCTCTGTTTGGAGATCTGGGTGTAGAAACGAAGGAGGAGGTCGCAGCCAGGGGGAATGAGAGTCAAAGAGGGAGCAGCTGAGAAGGTTAATCCGCAGCTGGTAAGATTATTGAATGTTTTTGCCAATACAAGATTTGCAAGATTTATGTCTACCGCCAAGTAAAAGACCCAAGTTTGTCGCAGCAGCTGTTAGAAAGGAGGATGCATAAATAAAAGGTTGCAGGTATATATTTGACTTGCTGTATAGAGTCAATGCAAGAAGCACAGATCTGAAAGTTTGGCAAGGAGTGATCAGATAAGAGTCGCTGCCTATTCAAAAGGAGGAGATAGTTGTTCGCAAAGGTTGAAAGAAGATCACAGTCAAGAAGCAAGGTGAGTTAATTTTTTTTTTTTTGTTTTAATGGGAAAGACTGGTAAAAAGTTGAAAAAAGAAACTGCAAATTTATTGTGTGAGAAAGATAGTTTGATAGAAGAATTAGTGAAGCTCAAAAAATGTAATTCAAAATTGATAGATAAGAAAAAAGAGTTTACAAAAGAAAGGTGTGATTATTTGTGTGAGAATGAAAATCTTAAAGAAGAGTTAGAAAAAGTGAAAAAGAAAAATGAAGAGCTAGAAGGCATTGAAGCTGCATGATCAGGTCAAGATAAAAAATGAAGAGCTAGAAGGAAAGCTATTAAAGTTGTTGGAGAAAGAAAATGAGTATTTGAAATCAAAGTCACTGGTATGTGTGCTACATGTATGGGTGATGTAGCTAAAGTTTGTTTAGGTAAAAAGCGTGAAGTTGAAGATGAAGATGTGTCTGAAACTAATGTTTTTGCAGCATGTGACTAGACAAACCAATTGTCCTGCAAGAAAAGTGTTAGTTGTTTTGATCTCCGTTCTTCGTCAAGCATGACACAAGGAGCACAAATGTTAGCAACAACATAGACATAAAATAGAAGCTAAAACGAAGCATGTGAAACTGATAACAATTGGTTTGAAAAGAGAAAAGGTTTGGGAAAACATGGGCAAGAAATGAGAGAGCCCATTCAGCTAGTTGTGAGGCCCAAGAATGAAGGCCTGGGATATGGTGAAAGAGATAGAAGTGATGTAACAAGTGTTACAAGTTCGTGCAAACCAGCTAAAAGTATAGAGTTTATGGAATGTTTTCATTGTCATAGGGGAGGAGATAAAAAAGAGAAATGTTGGGATCTTCATCCTTGTACAATTTGTAAGTTGCAGAATCATTCAAAAAAATCATGTTGGAATAGAGAGTGGAATGGACAATCTAAGAAAGATTGCATGAAAATTGATTATGGATGGATCGATGGATCTAGTTGGAGAAAAGTTATAGGTTTGTTTAAAAGGCTCTATAAATCTAAATGTTGGCATGTTAAAAGCAATAAGGTGTCATATGATCTGAAAGATAGCGAGTCTTCTCTATATTAGAGAAAGAATCTATGAAAGTCTGCACACTAAGTTGTTTAGGTTCAGTTTTCAAAACTTTGGTACTTATTGTGAGTCTTAGCATCAAAGGGCAGTATGTTGGAAAATGATGCATGAGCTTCACCATTTAGTTGAAGATTCCATGCAACCGTTTTTAGTAAACAATTAATAAATGTTTGTTTATGCATGTTATTGCATGTTGACTGTAACAGTCACGTGCATGCATGAACTATATTTAGAATTGGTTATGCAAAACCTCTATAAAGAGAGGCCATATGTAATGCATTTATTTATCAGAGGAATAAAGCCCGTGTGTTTGTGTGTAAAATAATTGTTCTTCCTCTGTATTTTCTGTGTTTTTGTATTTTTAGTATTTGTTTGCCCGGGCTTGAAATCTACAAACCCATTGTTAACTTTGGTTTGTGCGGGCTGAATTAAGCTTTTATTGCATTGTGTGTCAAGCCTTTTTTTTTTTTCTGTGTTTTAATGTCTGATTAATTTCAAAATGCCAGACGTTGTGGCAGCTACTGTACTGGATATGGATGTTCAGTTAAAGGCTTATTCTATTTGGAACGTTAGCTTTTGTTAAAGCTGTTTCTTGATGTAATAGTGGGGTTTTGTGCTTGCGTAGTGTTGGAGTTACTTTTGTTGTTTAGTAGGTAACTAGGGGAGAGTTTTTTTCATGAATTTTAGAGCATTATTTCTAAAGTTTGGTCATATTGCTGACTTTGTTTTTGAGGATGTTATGAAGCTTTTAGGGATTATGTAACATGCTTGATAGTTTTTTCTGTATTTTAGGGTTAAGTGCTTTCTATGTTCTCTTGTTCTTT
The DNA here is from genome assembly GCA_007258455.2 of Sequoia sempervirens. NCBI lineage: Eukaryota > Viridiplantae > Streptophyta > Pinopsida > Cupressales > Cupressaceae > Sequoia > Sequoia sempervirens. The sequence continues at coordinate 43,244 of VDFB02054832.1, forward strand.
TTCTGGTTGATGTGGTTTGATGTAAAATTTATAAAGGTGTTAACGGGATTTATTTCCAAAGGTGTTTGGTCGCTGATTTTATTAGTTGTTTGTAATTATAAAAATGTTTTTTCTAGCCAGGCTCTGGTAAGAGCTTGTCTGGTTTTGTGCTGTAAAATCAAGTGCATAACTGATCTTAGCTTGGTTGTCCTTTTGATTTGTGCAGTTGTCTGCATCTTGGACCTGTTAGGAGTAAGACTATTGCTTAAGTCACTCGGGAGATTCTAACTTAAGAAGCTATATATTTTTGTGATACAGAACTGAATTGAAGCAATACGTCTGGATTTAATTTTACAAGCTTATTTTCCAACATGTTTGGAGAGCAAACATCATCTCCTGCAATGGCATGGGAAGCAGGAGCTGAAATGAATCTGACACCGCCCCTTAGCCCGCAGTCAGAATTTTTACAACAGTTTGATATGCCCACAGAACAATCTACTCTTCAAATGCTCCCTTGGCAAAGACCAGGCATGTACCAGCGGCTGTGCTCAGCCCCTCGCATGGTACCCATGGAAAGACCTAGTAGGGACTTGCCTGGTCAACCAGTAAAGCTTATATCTAATCACTTCGGTATATCTTTTTCAAATCTTCAGGACATATTTCAGTATAATGTGAGTAAACTTGACCCTGTTTTCTATTTGATCTGTATTGTGGCTTGTGGTAGATTTCTGATAAGTATTATAAATTTTATGCTATTTGTTATGATTTCAAGACATGACCAAGTTTTAAACTTATGGCCATCATTATGAATTTTGAGCTATGTCTGATATGACGTGTTTCATTGAGGTAAAACTGTTTGATTGCAGGTTACAATCAGCACTGACAGTGGGCCTATTACGAACAAGACTTTGTTGAGGAGAATAATGGGTAAAGTGAAGGAAGTCTATGGCCAGACTGAGCTGGATGGAAAGGAATTTGCTTTTGATGGAGAGAAGACTATGCTTACTATTGAAGCTATACCTAGAGTTAACACTGAATGTACTGTTTTTCTTGAGGATGCAGCCAGGTAAGCATATCTTTACTCTTGTAATCTATTGGAGGTTATTTCATGCAATGTGTAGGTTGTATGCAAGTTAGATGTCTTGTAATGTTTCTTCTCTTTCAAGCAGGATAGTATTTTAACCATTGCAATGAATTTATGTTTTCTTCTATTTAATCTGCAAGCTTTCTCAATTTTCAATCAGTGCTTCTGCTGCTGGTGACAATAGAAGAAAGAAAATCAGAAGAAATGACGCAGCATTGCTATTCAAGGTAGAGATCATTTTTGCTTCAAAGATCTCTATGAACCCCCTTGAAACTGTTTTCGAGAAAAATCAGAATGCACTGAGGGTTTTGCACATGATTCTCAGGCAACACGGTGCAAGCAAGTATGTATTAGTCTATTAGATAAGAAAATAATTGTTTGCTGTTATAGGTTGAATGGCTGTTGACATGTTCGACTTTTCTGGTAATAGTATACTAATGGAATCAATTTGAGGTCGTTTGTTTTTGCCTTGTGTGTTTTGGTTTTCTACAGAAAGTATCTATTGTGGCGGCAAAGTTTCTTTCATTGGAGCTTTGCTCCAATGGTTGATCTGAGAGGTGGTGTTGAAGCATGTAAGGGATACCATGTTAGTTTCAGGCCTTCACAGAAGGGCCTGTCTCTGAATTTGGGTAAGTTATGTTTTTCTTAATATGTCTTGACATGGCTTGGGTGATAAAGTTCACTGTTGTCGTTATTTGTCTTTGACTTTGCACCCCTATAAGTATCTTCATTGTGGTTGTTATATTCTACACTCTTAGCATTCTTCTTATCATATTTTTAGTCTTGGTCTCTTACATGTTTCTCTATGTATATTGGTATGACTAGGCTTTGGGTTATTCTTCTCTTCTTAGTTCGTTTGATTTCTATGCTTGATTAGAATTTTTGAAAGTTGAGTAAGTTAGCCTATAAGAGTTGTTGTTAGGCCAGGACTAATGTGCAGGATATAATGGCATAATCTTATTGATTTGAAAATGGATATCAGATTTTTTTATTTTATAGGCAGATATGAAATGATTGAACTGCCAAGAGCAACCAAAAAATGAAAATTACCAAAAAAATTTTGAAAACAAAATAGAATTGTGTTCACTCAAAAGATTAACATGTTAACATCCCCCCTTAATTTGAAGGAGTTATAGTTAAACCAAACATTGGTCTGATTTTCTTATACTTCTCTCTACCAAGCACTTTGGTAAGAATATTTGCTGGTTGATTTGCATTGGGACAATACTTGAGTTGGACATTGTGATCTTTCACATGGTGTCAAATCAAATGAAACAGTGTATTGATGAGTTTAGTCCAGTTGTGAAAGATTGGATTTTTGGCCATTTTGATTGCAAATTGATTGTTAGTTAGGAGAGATGCGAATGAAACTAGTGTTTCTGCAAATCTTCTAGAATCTTTCTGAACTATAATTTTTCCATTGTTGCCTTAGAAGCTGCCATATCTTTTGCTTCTGCATAGGATAAAGTTGGCATTGATCATGTCTTAGATTTCCAAGAAATGATTACTGACTCAAGATGCATTAGGAAACTTGAAATAAATTTCCCATATTCTATGTCACCCGCACAATCAAAATCTAGATATCAAATCAATTGAAAATTTGTGACCTTGGAGTATTTGAGCCCATAGTTTTGAGTTCCCTTTAGATATCAAATAACTCTTTTTATTGCTACCCAATGATTTTCTGCAACATGTTGCATGAATCTAGAGATGACTCCAACAATAAAAGAAATGTTTGGTCATGGTTGCCTAATTCAAACTTCCAACAAGCCATCAATATTTAGTTGCATCAACCAATATCTATTGATTTTATCGATTGACTCAAAGTACCTTCTTTATTAGATTGAGCTTGTTGCCTTGCTTGTATCAGTTTCTTGTTTTTGTGTTGCCAATTTTATCAAGGCTCAAATCTTTAGGAGTTTGTTAGACTTGGTTTGCCCATTTTCGTAAAGATTAACTTGAACTGTTGGTGCATACATTTCCTTACTAGGTGCTTCATCATAGTCCAATTGTTGTCTTGTTTCCAAAAAAAATCATGAGAGGAGATTTATTCTTGGAATTCTTAAGTTAAAGATCCCAATTATGGTTTCAAATGACATATCCCACTATCAAATGAGGAATCTCACAAGGATGCTCTTTCTAAGAGAGAAACATGGCAAAATTTTCAAGGTGTTGTAATCAATGTTCAACACTGATAATATTTTTGGAGTCTTTACAAAATATAACATAAAATTTCTAATTAACCCCATCATATGACCCATATGCTTTTCAATATTCAAAATTGCTAATTTTCATATCAGATTTAACAGAAAACAGAAAAGTAAACATAGAACAATGAACACAAAGATTTTATCTTGGGAAAACCCTCCTACTTGAGGGAGAAAAACCCAGCAACAATTTATTAAAATTATCGGGTACAATAGTGCAGAAAATCGCACTTAGGATCATGCCAAGAAAAAAGGCAGAATACAATAATATAATCCAGCACTGTAAGAATTCGGATCTCTGACCAGAAATAGGTCTCCTTCTTGAGCAGCAAATCTTCTTCTTATTCACCAAGGAATGAATGAATGGAATGATCATTGAATGAGGAGGATCTTCCTATCTATTTATACAAGTCCAGGTATAAGCTTCCACTTGAGCCGACCTAGCATGTATATATAGAAATTTATAATTAATTCTGATTTGTCTCTGGCCGACTAGGGCAATACCTCCTGAAGCTACAAACATCAACAAAAATAGCCTAGAAAAATGCATTTATGACTTCAATGATGCAACTTCTTTTGTACTTGGGAATCAAAGAATAACAAGTGGAGCCAACAATCCTAAGATGTTGAACAAATGGAGTATAACCAAATCAAATGAAGGAGATCTATTGCATAAATAAACTATTCTTGTGGTTTCTACCAAAAAATGTAATTGTATTCCTTTGAAATATAGCATTGCGTGAACCATATTCGTGATAGTTTTAATCACACTTTCAATGATACCATTTTGTTGGGGAGTACCTAGAATAGTAAGATGATGGCGAATCCCATTTTGATAGAGACAATCTTAGAAGACTATTGATGTAATCTCTCCACCATTGTCTGTTGGAAGAATAACAATTTGAGATTCAACTTCATTTGCAATCATAATGTAAAACTTCTTAAAAAGTTTCAGATTTTTGCTGCGATAAATGAATCCAAGATTTAGGCAACTATGATCATGAATGAACAATATAAAGTAATTGGTAAGGGTCCACACAAATCAAAATGAACGAGTTGTAATTTTCTTTGTGCTCACGGAATGGGACGAGGGAAAGGGTCTCTATGTTGTTTTGCTAAAATACAAACTTCACATTTTTCAACTATCTTGGGCAAAACTGGCAAACTTACAACACCATTCTGTTGCATAATTTGATGTCATAATTAACATTCCCAAATTTTGCATGCCATAAAAGACTAGTGAAAAAATTACCTTCTTCAATAAGATTGGCAAAAAAGAATAGAAATAGTTGAACTGCTTTTGAGTTTTAAAACTCAATTGATAAATGTGACTTGATTAAATGATTTTTTCTAACTACCACTTGTCCCATCTTCCAATAAAATGGAGTGGCCTTCTTGTTGATTCAACACTAGTGACACCAAATTTTGTCGCAATTGAGTAAGATACAATACATCATGAAGTACAAAATTTGAAAGGCCAAGCAATTTGAGCCGAACGGTTCCTTTTCAATAGGATTGAGACTTGTTTTATCTCCCAAATAGATAGAACCACAAACACCTTCATAAAACTCTTCAAAATAATCATGATGAAATGCCATTGGTTGTGTGGTTACAGTATCCAACGACCAAGCAGTATGCAATGGTGCATTCAGTGAAGTATAGTAGGTGAAATTTGATACAAAAAGCAAAAATTTATCATGATCATTGATACATGCTAATTGGGTTACTTCTAATGCATTGTTATCATAGTGGATTGTATTTTTTTGTTTGAATTTTTTTGTCTTATCCCATGAGATTTTGCATTCATGAGCTTCATGACTGCCTTTTCAATCACATTGTTTGCAATACAAGTGGTGTCTTATCATTTTGGCTATCACATTGACAATGTCCTTTTCCATTTGTACCTCCTCTTTCTCTATTCTTCCATTGATCTCTACCTCTTCCTCCATCACTATGACCACATCTAGAAAGAAAAGTTCTTATTGGGAGTTTTTTTTTTTGTTGATCAAGACAAATATTTCAACAGTGAGATCAGTTTTTCTGCCAAAAGCCTTTTCACATTCTACCAATTGATCAAAAGTGATGGTCTTCAACTAATTATTTGTCTATAGAGACTCCAGATAAGTTGTATGAGTTGGAAGAAGTACTTTTATGAAGGCTATAAGATAGACATCAACTTTTCCATCTGTAACACCAACATTTTATTCAAGGTTTGAATTTTAGAAGCTAAAATCATGACATCACCATTTTTCAATTCAATGTTGAATAACTTCATCTGCAATTGAATGAATTCCAATTTTGAATGAGAATCATATAGATTTTGTAAATTTTTAAGGGCATCCCGTGCAAATTTACACCCTTGTATGTATTGAGACACATCTCCATTGACAAAAGCCTTTATCAAAGTCGGGGCTTTAGAATTTTTATACTACCTTATTTTTTTTTATTTAACAACAGTTGGTGTTGTAGGTTTGATGAGTCCATCACAAATATTGCACCACAAATCATTGAAAATAATACCGTTAAGTATTTTTCTATACCATTCTATTCATGTGTCTTTTCCAGAAAGGTTTCAACTTTCACTAACCATTCTCACAATAAATTGCATTATAAGTTTTTAAAATTACATGCAATTCTTTAGGTTCAATTTATTCTTCATTAGTTTTTGCTTTAGTTTTTATTGTAAAAGCAAGAGGTGAAAAATTAAAAGTACTTGTGTCTGTGCGGAAGGAGAGAAATAGGAAAAAAATGATGAAATAGCAGCAGCAAATATATCCTTACATCAAAAATGAAAAATATTGATTGCACCTAATCTAGGCAGAGATAAAAATGACCAACCATCTAGCTTTACACTAATTTTCCATCTAGCTTTGCACTAATTTTCAGACCCTTTTCTGGTTTTCTGAGAATAAAAAAAGAACAGCTCAAAAAATCTACACTGCCACACCTGTTGCTGACGAATCATTTAGACTTTGGTAGGGTTGATTGGCCAGATCAAGAGATGGATGATGCTTTGAAAGGAATATTCTTGCACCAAAGACCAGGAACAATTATGTTCTCGCATCCTTAGCACATAAAAGCAATGATTCTGATGCATAGTCAGGTATTTGCAGAACCCTGTTAGCATGGAAATTTTCTTGCACAAAAAATGCCTTGCAAATCTTGGGCAAGTGACAATTATTGTCATGACAGATGATAGAATTGAAATTGCAAATAAATCGACAACAATCTTTGCTTCAAGAATATTATCACCACTAGCAGCTTGAAGTATTAAATGCTAGGAATAAACCTGGGATGTTGGTTGTTGCAGCAATCCAATTTGCTACATACCTTGTTTGGGAACATTGAAAGATGGATTTTTTAATGAATAAGTCCTAGTTAACTTTTTATTAAACTAAAAAGAAAATAGTACATATAATTCAAAATAAAATATGGGTGTTATAAAGGTACAACCTCAAAGTTTAAGTGGGGCAGAATTCAAAACAAAGACAAAAGCACAAATAACATTGAGCATCTAATGCAATCCGAGTTGAAGGAGGATCTTTATCATTAGGACTTTCTTAGACATCTCCAAGGTAGAGTCATCGATCGGTTCCCAACTAGTGAGAGTGCCTTCCTCTATAGGAGTATCTTTGCCCCAAATTTCTATGTTACTTCTATTTTTGCTCTTATACTACTTGTTAGGATTGACGAGTAAGATATAATGGTCTAGAAATATTAAATTCTTATTTTTTAGGTGGTAAGGAAACAATCAAACTTTCAAAAATAGTAAAAAAGAAATTATAAAAAATTAAAAATGTGTTAATCCAAAAATTTGACACATTAAGAATTGCCTTGTTTAGCTATGTGAGTTAGTTGTTTTTCCTTAAAAGTACAGTATTAACCATGCTCTTCACTTTTTTTTTTTTTTTAAATTTTCAAGAGGGGTAAACGCTTTTGACCCAGAGCTATGAACCAGTGAGGACACAAACGGGGGGCCTCATCCCCAACATAAACACTCAACAATTACACCCCAATGGGGTTTGAACCTTGATGGAAACAACAACAACACAACAAATTAACCATCACACCATGCCACTATTGGCATGTTCTTCACTTAATTAAAATGAAGGTGATTTAATGTTTTTTTCTCCTATATTTTTTATAAATATTCACAATTATCCTTTGCCAATTGAGGACTTGTCTTTCTAGTTGATGGCTATCACTTAAAGTTAGTGAATTTAATTTTGTAGGAATTAGGATTAAAAATACATATATATAAATACAAAATTATCTTTGCTAATAATATAAAAAGGAACATATAAATCTGGGCTCAGCCTTCGCAGGTCTTTGGCAGGAGGTTTTGGCTATGGTGGTATGGCAACTGTGGCACGAATGCAATAATAGGATCTTCAAAGGCAAGCCGTTGGGTCTGAATGTGGTAAGCAAAAAATTGAGATAGGGATTTCAGAGCATTTCAATGTGGCCTCTCATTATTGCCGATATAAGTTTTTTTCAAGTTGGGATAGGAAGATGATTAGAAACTGGCCTCTGTTGAAGGAACGTAATGCTCATCTAATGAAGCGGAAGCAAGGGAGGGTAGGAGTTCGGTGGTTGTTTCCGCCAAGAGGAAGGCTAAAATTGAATTTTGACGGGGCCTCGAAGGGCAATCTAGGCCCCTTAGGAGCTGGATTTGTAGTAAGAGATTTTGAAGGCAAAGTGGTTTGGGATGCTCCATAAAGCTACAAGATGGCACAAACACTGATGCGGAGGCGGCCGCTCTTTTCCAAGGTTTGAAATTTTGTGTGGACATAAATCTTCTTTTTTTGGAAATTGAGGGTGACTCTGAGTTGGTGGTGTGGGCAGCAAGTCTTTGTCAAGCCCCAAGCTGGAAACTAAAGTGTTGGGTAGATAAAATCTCCCCCCTATTGGACCTTCTAGGACTATTCGATTGGCCACGTCTTTAGAGAAGCGAACACGTTGGTGGATGCGTTGGAAAACGACGCTATAACCCAAGGAGTGTGTTTGAAGGGGTCTCCTAACTTGAGCATGTGGACAAACTTGGCTAGTCAGTTAGTGGCAGGTTAATTGGTCACAGTGGATGGTATTGTGATCTAAGGCCGTGTAAACGTCTGCAAGCAATGGTAGGCATTAATTTGCTATATCCTTCCTTGAATGGAGGTCGCCTGGGAGACTTGGTTGTCTAGTTGGAGATTTCTATAAATTGCTGGCCGAATCAATGGCTTAGCACTGGAGAAGGATTGGTTTGGCTGGTGGCTTAGCGGAGCTGGTTCGGAGTTGACTAAAGACCTCTCCATCTTTCTGGAGTTGTAGCAACCAATAACGATGTTTTGAGAGATACAACGGTAGAGAAGCTGACAGACCTTGGGCTGGGGATAAGAACTTTAAATGGCTCCTAAAATGTGTAATAAGGTGAAAATATAAAGGCTGTGTGTTAGTTTCTCCGTATGATCTCTTTCTTTTTGCAGATGTAATATGGAAAACAGTCCTCTCATGATATGTAATCTTTTGATTTTAATAGAAGTGTGCTAACCACTAAGGTAGCAATTTTCCCTAAAAAAAAAACACAAAATATAAGAAGGAACATAGAAAATATATTACGTGCAAATTGATCAGATTATTATTTGCTAGCTTTTATAAAAGGCCTTCACCTTTAAATTTTTACAACCACCCTTTTTCATGAGATCTTGTCTACTAACTAACCAACACATTACAAACTAACTATATGATGCAATATTGCTAACATTTCCCTTCTTATTTACATCATATTTCTTATTAAGGTAGGGATACCAAAAATTGGAGTGCTCTAAAAAGACAAAGGTCCAAAAAACCATCTATTTACCATCATGACCACCAAGACTTTATTGTCTTAGTTACCAAAATTGTTCTTCCTTTGCTGTCTTGGCTATCAAAGCTATTTATTCTTCACTTGTCATGACTACCAAAACTTCTCGTGTCTTGGTTACCAAATCACCTTCATTGTCGTGTCTACCAAAACCTCTCATGTCTTGGTTACCAAATCACCTTCATTGTCGTGGTTACCAAAACTTCTTATGTCATGGCCACCAAAACCTTTTTATATCTTGGTTATTAAATCACCTTCATTATCTTGGTCACCAAAACTTCTTATATTTTGGTTATGACTAATCTTCATTGTCTTGGCCACCAGAACTTATCAATGTCTTGGTTACCAAAACTTTAGATTACATTCACTTCCCTAGGCACCAAAATATTTCATTATTTTGGTTACAAAAACTTTGGATCACAACTATTAATACAATTTGGTTACCAAAACTTTGATTCATATTCACCATGTTGGTTACCAAAACTTCTTATTGTCTTGGTTACCAAAACCTTGAATCACAATTGCCAATATAGCCCCCTTTGATCCAAAGGGAAAATAATTTAAGATTTGGAGCTTCTCATATGATTGACCATCTTTGAGTGAGAAGCTAGTTTGAGATGGGGTGATTCTTCTGACATCCTTTGTCCTCTAACCTACTCTTTGACCTACTTAATCCTTAAAAAATACTTTCCTTTGCATTGTTGTGGTGGGAAGAGTCTTGATTATGTATTGAAAACCCACAATCTTCAATCTCGCTTTCAATGATGGCCAAAGCTTTATTTGTCTTCAACTTGCCATTGATGAGGTCCTTGGTGTGTTGAATGCAAATCATCAAAATATGTCATTTTTAATTGCAATAGAAGCATTTAAAATTTTCATTCATACATTTTGAAATAGACTCGACAAAAAAAGTTTATTCATTAAACAAATGATTTTTCTTAGAGTCTATTTTCTTCATCAATCAAAGAAGAAATCACAGTTTGTAATCTCAAATTATGTTTGTTTAATTGAAATACAACATTATCAAAAGTCGTAGGCATATTACTTAATAAAATTGCTTTAATATAATCATTTTCAATCTTAAAATTAATACCAACAATTTGAATAAGAAAAGATTGAAATGTACTTATGCTAAAAAATGCTTTCATCTTCCTTAATCTTCAAGTTGAATTTTTGCTTTATTGACATTTTGGCATCAAAAGATTGAGAGCCAAATAATATATTGAAACCATCGTATATTTCCTTTGAACTTTTTGTAAGATATATGATGTTATATGCATCGAATAATCGGAGACCAATCAATATTTTCACTTGAGGATCTTTAACTGTCCATTTTATGGCTTCATCCATTTTCTGCAGCTTTGTTGTGTTTCTAGCCACAATATCCCATAGATTCTTTTCAATCAAGAACAATTGAACCTTTAATTGCCCCATCAAAATGTAAATTTTCTGTTAATATGTTAATCTTTTAGGTTAGCACACTTTCAATTTTGATACGTAATCTTCTTTAATTGCTTTTGACAGTTAAACTGTTCCTTTATTACTTATACAATAAGAATGTAAATCTTTATTTTTCAACAATAATATCTCACCATTCTATCCCGCTCTTTAATCCTAGACCGATAATGATATCAGAGCCCAGGCATAATTGTAAATTAATTTTGCTAGAGGGAGAAACTGTTCTATACTATGAAGAAGTCTGCTGCTACGTTAAAGATTTCTCTTTAGTTGTCCAAGAAAAGTCTGCTGCGATTCAGTATCTTTTGCAATTTGGTATCTTTCTTTCCAAATTAATTAAGAAATCCCAGCAAATGTGATGCTTGTATTAATTTCTACGTCAAAAAGTGCCTCTTTCTCCAATATCAATCGCTGAGTGCTATGCAGTTTATTTGTGCTACATTCCAGAAATTTAGAGATGCATGAATTAAAAAAAAAAAGAGGGGAAGCAAATAAAGGCAGATATGTAAGTTGTGTATTGGGTGCGATTTTTTTTTTTTGTATAAGTTGTTCTCCCATACAAGCATTGTGTCCAAAATCTGCAGATGAAAGAAAAAGGAGCAGCTTCTACACTAATTCTTATATTCTTTTATCCTCTCCGCCTCCTTCAAATATGTGAAGGTTGTTACAGTAGAATTTATTTATTTTCCTGTTTAAATGAATGCATCATAGAGGTTTTAATTTAATTTAATTTTTTACCTGTTGTTTTTCAATAAATTAAAGCAAGAAAAGTTAAAGAAATAAATTTATATGAGAAGAATTGTGTAATTTTTTGACAATGTAGTCTATTATGATAATGGGTGTTGAAACTCTAAATGAGAAGGCACATGGATAGAATGCTACAAAAAAGTTGAAAATACTCTCATTTTCAATGATTTTTGGTTTAATATTTGTGATGGAGACACCCAACTTACAAAAGTTATTGCTGTTAAAGAAATGGAAGTATGGCAGTGTTAGAATTCTAAAGCCTTATCTTTGATAAGAGTTTCTATCAATGGAGATGTATTTTGATACATACAAGGGTGTAAATTGGCTTGGGATGCCTTCAAAATTATGAGATCTATGTGATTTCTATTCAAAATTGGAATTACATTCAATTGCAGCTGAAGTTACTCAACCTTAAATTGAAGAATGGTGATGTCATGAGTTTGATTTTTGAAACTTGAGCCATAAAAAAAGATGTTGATGCTACTGGTGGAAAAGTTGATATCTATGTTCCATGGTGTTTCGGGGATAGGACAGGGGGACTGTAGGGGATGCATTTCGAGGATGGCAGTTTGTGGGCAATTTTTTGGGGACAGTGAGGGGATGACAATATATATGAATTTTTTAAATGTGTGTGTGTGTGTGTGTGAATTTTTCAAAATATATTAATATCCAACAATACAATAGAGATGGATGGGACACTCAAATTTAATCATGACAGAAATATAACAGTAATAAAATTTAATCATGGCAACAATATACTATTAGTAACAAGTATAACAACAGTCCAATGATGACAATAGCATAACACTAGTTTAAATTTTTAAGTTTAGAAATTAAAATTAAAATTTAAAGTTTAAATTCAAGTCTCAAATTGAAATAGTCAAACGTCAAAATACAACTATGGCTCATTTGGGCTATCGATATCAAAAGATGAAGAATCTATGCCACTCTCTAGCTCAAGTTGTGGTTCATCCAATGGAATCTCAACCAATCCCGGCTGCACCTCCTCCTCATCAATCTGCCTAACATCTTCAAGATCAACATTCCAATGTGTTGTTGGAGTTTGTCAATACTCAGTAGTTTGCCAATCTGAAGTCTCAAGGTACTATGAACTGCAACTAGCTTTTCTACCCATTTAGATTTAAGCTTGTTTTTATTGATTGAGTGGATGAAACCATAGGTGGACCAATTCCTCTCTGTAGTAGAGGAATTAGCAATCTGTGAGAGTAGACGATTAGCAAGTTGTTTCAGCTTTGGTGTGTCCTTCCCATGAAACTTCCACCATCTAATGGGGTTTTTTGTGCAATGGTGACTCTATCCATCCTAGCCTTTGGTTTGCTGAATGTAGGAACTTGAAGATCATAAAACTAGAGCCATTGGTCTCGAAGTATGGTTGCCTCCTCATTGCTATACATCTTACAAAGGTTTTCATAAACCCCTCCATCACCTTGTCATCTTCAGAAGGAAGAACTCTTCCAACTCTAGGTGCATACCACTTTGAATTAAGAGCATAAGCAACCATATGAAGAGGGGTGTTCATTGTGTTCCATCTCTTTGTGACAATAGGCATAATATCCTCTTCATAGAATTGCAATCTAGGATCCTTGTCACAAATTGCTTGCTTCATTTGACCAAGCATGCTATCAAAAGTCGCATAAATCTTTCCAAGGCTAGGAGAGTCTATATCTGCATACTTGATTATCCCCACTACAGGTGATATGATAAAGCAAATATATTTGCAAGCAACATTTAAAATTAGAAATTATTACATTAACACTATTAATAATGTAAATTAGAATTTGAAAATGAAAAGTAAAACAAAGTGGAAACTCAAACATATTAAATTGAATTATTAAATAAATTTTTCTTACCTAATATTGGACCACCAAGTGTCATTAAGCACCCTTTCTCTCACCACCTTCCCCTCTTCTATCTTTGATTGAGCCCACTTTTTCCACTCTCCACAAGCCACCATGGATTGTAGAGCATCCTGCACCTCCAACATCCTCTCCAACAAAATAAAATAGCTAGCATATCTCGTCTCAATTGGTTTGAGGAATTCTTTCTTTGAATAGGATTGGAATAGTGCAAGTGAAGTGTGATGGTTACATACAAACATTTGTATGTCTCTACATTCGACTACTCCACCTTCACCCAATCTATTTTGCCAATTTTATTCAAAGCATTATTCAAAGCATGTACACAACCTGGAGTTCAGAAAATATGTTTATAAGCGCTATCAACCATCAAACCAACTAACTTACAAATATGAGCTGAATTTGTCACAACTTGTAGAACATTAGAAGATCCAACCTCCTCTATGGCCTCCTTCAAAAGGGAAAAGTGGTAATCAACATCCTTACGTTTCTCAAAACAATCAATAGCTTTAAGAAAGTATGAACTAGTAGGGCATGCAACAATAATATTAATGAGTGATTGATGTCGAATATTAGTCCAACCATACATGATGATAGAGCAACCATTCCAAATCCTTGTTTGTTTCATCTCCTCCATCAACATGTTCACCTTTGAATATTGTTTGTCAAGGAGGGAGGTACAAAATCTACGTTCTCTAGGGGGAGCATAAAAGGATCCAACTACCATTGTATCTCTCAACATACCTTTGAAATAAGGAGACCTTTCCAAATGAAATGTAATAGCATGGACATAATACTTGCTATGGCACCTTGTGCAATGGGTACGCCGAAGAGGTGTGAAAGGTCAATTAGGAAAAAAATTGGTTTATTTTTTGCACACATTTGTCTAGTAAATAAGACCAATTGAAAGATCATTTAGAAAATAATTTTTATATTATTTTTTATTTTAGTTTTTTCTATTATAGAATAATATATTAACTATTATATTATTATATAAAAATAATTTGATTAATGTTAATTAAGATAGAAAAAATTAAATTCAAAATAAATAATTTTTTTGAATATTGTAATTATTTAAATTTAAATTTAACTTTATGTATTTCTTCATTAATAAATTGTATATATAAATATAAAATTTTAAAATAATAATGATTTATTTAAAAATTTAATAATAAAATTAATTTAAAATTTATTTTTAATTTCAACTTTATGTATTTCTTCATTAATAAATTGTAAATATAAATATAAACTTTTAAATAATAATGATTTGTTTAATTAAAAATCATCTAAAACCTTTTCAAAAAGTCTCCATGAATGATTTATTTAATTAAAATCATCTAAAACTTTATTGTACAATAAACCCTGCTGGCCACTGGTGATTCTAGTTTAATTATTTGCGTATCCAATGTCAAGTCAATAATTATGATGCCATGTCACGTCACTAATTACGATTACATCCAATGGGATTTTTTTAAGCATAAATTCGAGCAACAGGATAATATTATTTGCAGAGTAAAGTAGGACATGGAAAGTCGTGAACCATTCACTATAAAAGTAGATATTAATAACCGGCGAAAAAAAGTCGTAAAAGTGACGAAAAATATGGATGGTTGAGATTGGTTTAATGCCCTTGCAGGTTGTCTAGGGTGTTCTGAATGGTTGATGGGAAAAATGAGCTTCACAAGCTCAAATAGGACACGCCTTCGGTGTAAAAATTTTGCCACTAAATCATCGACTTGCTCATGTTTTTGCAAATTCTTTAATGCTACCACTCTATTTTTTTCCACTTGTAGTAGAAGTGGCCTTCCTCTTCCCTCTATCACAACTCTCTCCAATTGATACATTGGAATAGTCATATAGTATACTGATCGATAGATTTCCATGCTTTGGATGACTGTTTCTTCTTGTGAGTAGTACCGATGATTTTTTCCTCACTCAGTCCAACCAACCTTGTCATTTCAACCTATTGTTCCATTGTTATATTTGCACAAATTTTGACCCCATGTACACAATCACCCAATAGATGGTTTCTAGCCTTGCTATAGCTCCCACGGTAATCAGTTTTGTAAATATCTCATAGCCAATGCTTGCTACCCCATGGATTTTTTTTGTATTAGGAATAGTAGAAACAAAGAGATACAAGGCGATCACAGTAGTACTGCTGTAACATTACAAAATTTCCAGCAGCCCCTGTATTACAAAAGCTATTCAGCAATCCTTGTAGACAATATACACATGTACATCATAAACCCCCTTGCGAACCCGATTACATAGTATGAACAGTGAATTTACAACATTTTACAATGCTTGCAAACTGCCTTGACAACCACTGCCAACCTGAACAAGAAGATGCTGAGATCTTGCAGAACGACCGACCATGCTGTGAATTGGAGTCTTGTACAAGGTCTGTATTGACCTAACCTGCTATGTGCGCCCATCTTGCAGTAGTTTCAGTAACTTGCATTTTGAGCTTTTGATTGTCAACGTAACCATCTAGACCCCTATGCCCTAATCCTTTGAGCCATGGTAGTGAACTTGCAACTTCAGTTTCCCCCCTTGAGAAGTCTTTGATACTGACAAAAGGAGGAGGAGCCTCTCTACCTTGCTCATTGCTTACCACCATTTCATTAAATTTTTCCTGAAACAACTCCAGTGTTCTAAGGAAGACCTCTGTGATATGTGCCACCGCTGCCCAAAGTTTATCTCTTGAAGGTTTATCGGAATTGTGCTCTCTTCTATCAACTGTAGAAATTTATTTTTGGACACTTTGACCATGAGGGCAACTGTAGAAACTCGTTTTCTCACTGTTTCTGAAAATTCTTATTTTTTTGTTTTTGGGTGTTTTGATTTTTTTGTGTTTTTTTTGCATGCAAGATAAAATGGATTTTTTTGAAAGAAATACTTCTAAAACAATTTAATTAAATACTGGAAATGAAAACTGAAGTAGATTGACTTCGTAAACGATAGCACACAGGCTTATTATTTCTTTCCAGATGATTACAATGCTGAAACCCTAACATGCAAGCCAAAATGCAAAGCAAATTACAACAATTAAAAACCTGATTGCAGCCGCCATAATGAAGCATGAAATGGTACGGCCAACCTCAAAAAACCCTCTTCCAGCCTCGAAAATAGTGCAAGCTGCCTTTGAGATGCTAAGCGTCCAAATTGAAGAAGACAAAAAGCTAGAAGACAAGGCGTCCAAGCCTGTAGAGAAAGTACGGCCTCCAAGATGAGAAGTACGGACCTAAACCAGCAAGATAAATCCGTATGGCCTTGGGAATGATGCTAACTGTGAAGCCAAACCAGCCGCCCAAGAATATTACTCCGTTTTGATGATTTTCTGAATCAAACTCTGAAATGAAAACCTCTGAATAAGCTCTGTAATAACTTCTGGATGAAGCTATCTCTTTGACTGGCAGTAAATCAACTGATATTTCACAGCCTCTAAATTGCACACACTGAAGATGGCTCGTTCTCCAATGCAGAAGAAAAACTGGAACCCTAGGCTCTGTTTCTCAGAGAAAGAAGAAGCAAAAGTCGATTTTCCAAAAGCATAATGAACTTATGTTCAAAGAGAACTTTTATATCTTCAAATTAGGGCGACTTTTGCTCAAAACCCTAATTTCAATTACTTTTAAAATTTTCACTTAAATCTCCCAAATAGTTTGGGCGTCCTTTTTCATTATAAAAATCAATTAAAAATGGCCCCTTCCATGATGGTCGACCCCTTCCAAAAATCACTTAAGTTATAATATAAAATTATATTATAACTTTACAATTTTAACTTCACTTTAATTAATATTTATTTGACCAATAAATATTAATATCTCTTATAATATAAGTCCAAATGATGAATTGTCTGAAGTCTGATGGCAAGTGACTGAAACCACATGTGACTAGACCATACTGCTAAAAATAGCCGGAGCTCCAACTGCATGCAACCACTTACTAAAAATAGTAAGTCAAGTAAATGATGTCCGAAAGACCCCAAACGAAAGCCAGACTGAATAATTCTGATAACTGAAGCCAAGCCATGCCTCAACAAGACCCTCTATCCTCCGTATTAGCCTACGAGGGTCACATAATAGGCTAATCTCAAAATACTGGGAGATGTCAACAGGAAGGGACATTACAACAACCTGCATAGCAACATATGAGAGGGTGAGTCTCTGACAAGACTCAGTAAGTGCACGCCTGACCCCGCAAAATTTATCCTCATTTCTCTTTTTCCAAATAAATCAAAGGATTTTAGAAGCAAGAAGATTCCAAAACAACATTAGTCCTTTTCTATCTTGATCAAGAATTAGTAACACAGTTCTGTTTGGTCTAATATTATTGTTTTTATCCCAAATACATTGGTTTTTGCAAAATAATCTCCATACTTCCTTTGCAAAGAAACAATCAAAAAAGATATGGTTAACTGCTTCAGGGACTCTGCAAATACTACAAATCTCAATTTCTTCTGAGTTACATTTGATTGGTAATCTTTGCGTTGTTAGAAGCCATTGGAAACATGCCTTCTTATGCTCTAACATATTTGACCAGTAGTTTTTGAAAATTTTAGTCCAATTGTTCTTACTCAAATCCATCTTCTAGGCTTGGTTTAGGTAAGAACAAATATCATGTTGACTAATAAGAGAATTATATATCTTCTTTACACTAAACTTTGAAAGCTTAGAGCCATCACTCCACTTGCAATCTTTATGTTGATTAAAGTCAACCATATGGATGGCATTGCGCGGGATTTCCTTACAAGCCTCCTTTAGAACTGAGAATGTTCTCCAGTTTGAGGCGGCAAGATTGAAATCCTTGTTGAGTTGGTTCCAATCTCGTAGGCCCTCCTCATCCAAAATATCTGCAAGGTATTTGATACCTTTCTTTGCCCAAGTCTTATCAGAGCAACCTTGTTTAAGTGCCAAAGGTTTACCATTATGGAAAAGGTTCCACCAAATAGACCTGTGGGGAAAGACAGTGTTATCAGAGACAGCTTGGGTGTTTTGGATGTGATCTTTTATGAATTACCATGCCTTCCAAAGGCTCTTGAAGACCATAGACCCCTCAGGTTTTATTGCATACTTGCTGCATATGAGATCACACAATGGAAGTCCTTTCCAAGACCTTGCATGTTTGGGGGCTCCCCTTTCAATGTTATTCCTGATGAGGACCTTCCACAGTTCATCCCCATCAAGGGCCTTTAGGATCCATTTTGATGCTAGAGCTATGCCTTGTAATTTAAGATCTTTTAGCCCCAAGCCTCCTTTTGCTTTGCTTCGGCAACACCACTCCCACCTTACTGAGTGCTTCTTTCTCTTCCCCTTCCCGTTAGACCAAAGAAAGTTTCTGATTTTCCTTTGCAACTCCTCAACCTGATAGTTGCTAAAAACCCAAACAAAGGCGAAGTAAATGTTGTATGAGGCCAAAATTTTCTGACACACCTGAATTCTCCTTGCCAAGGAGAGGAATTGCCTATTCCAAGCACCAATCTTCTTATCAATCTTTCCATGTATCCAGATCCACATCTCCCTTAGGTCTAGGTTCACAGAAAAGGGAATTCTGAGGTACCTAACCTATTTTTGGGGACCACCCCATTGCATGCCAAGCTTAGTCAACCACTCCGGGGGTTCTTTCTTCCAACCAAGCACTATTGATTTAGTCACAGACACTCTTGCTCCTGAGGCTGCATAGAATGTGTCTAATTTTCCCATAAGATTACTAAAGTTGTCTTCATCTAATAGAGGAAACAAGGCAGTATCATTAGCAAATTGAATGTTAACAAGGTCCTCATGATTTGGGAGGGAGATACCTTTTACTCTTGGTGTGCCATTGTTAGACTTGAGGATGAAGTGCAGGGCATCCGCTGCTATCACAAATAGGGCAGGAGCCAAGGGGCATCCTTTCCTAATGGACCTTTCCAAGGCAACCTCCTTTGTGAGAGACCCATTGATGTCCCCCTGAGCCACGACATCCCTGAAAAGAGTAGCCACCATTTTACCAAAGGTATCTGGAAATCCAAAGGCTTCAAGCATTAGGCTGATAAACTTCCACTCTATCCTGTCATATGCCTTCTCAAAGTCTAACAACACCATTGTTGCTTCTTGGCTTGTCACTTTAGCCCATTCCATAGCTTCCCAGCTAGTGATTAGATTCTTAAGGATGTACCTACCTTTGATAAATCCTGTTTGGGTGTTGCTTATGAACCTACAGAGGATATTCACTAATCTTCTGGCCAAAAGCTTAGCAAGGATTTTGTAGGATACATTTAACAAGGTTATCGGTCTCCAGTTCTTAATTAAAGTCTTATCACCTTCCTTGGGCAACAGTCTTATAATTTCTTTATTAATGTTTCTCCCCATAGTACCTTTTGCAAAGGCCTCTGTGTATATAGAGTGCAGATCATCAACTATCCAATCACTAAAAGTCTTATAGAATTCAACTGAAAGGCCATCTGCCCCAGGTGTTTTTTCATTCTGCAGCAAATTGATTGTATTTTTAATTTCTTCTTTTGAGATGTCTTTGCTCAATTCAATTACTTCATCTTTTGTTATCCTACAAGGGACAATGCCTTTGACTAGTTCCCTCGCCTTGGAACAACCATCCCCTTTGCATTCAGAGGAAAATAGGTTCTGATAGAATTTGAAAAACTGTCCTTTTATGTCTTCTTGATGAGTGAAGACTTCTCCATCTACCTGAATCTGTTTAATCTGCTCTTTGATGCTTTTCTCTTTGAGTAGCCTGAAAAAATATTTGGTCCCCTTGTCCTCACTCTCCAACCAGTGAAGTTTGGACCTCACTTTAAGCGCCTGGATCCTAAAGTTTTGGATTCTCCTCAAGGAATCCTTGGCAGTTTTGCGTCTGTTCCCAAGATCAATGTCATCGGGGGCCTTTTGTAGGCAAGCCTCCACTTGCATCAATTCCTCATGCAAGAGGCCTTCTCTCCTTTTGTCTAAGGCCTTTTTCCCAATAATTTGGAAGAGCGATTTCCACCCCCTGGTGTTTAACCCCCACCTTTCAACTGCACTTATGTTTTTGTAGAGTCCTTGATTGATCTTTCTGAGGGACAACACCCCCTCCACACAGTCACTGTCCTGAAGCAGATTTGTGTTGAGGATGAATCCCTCCCATTTCTTCGTAGTCACTTTACATCCTGATTTGAGTAAGAACCTTGCTCTTATGGGGTGATGATCTGACAAGGTGGAGGGGATGACCTCAACTTACACCCTTCTCTTAATGCATCAGTCAGAAAAATATCTTTGTTTATATAGAATCTGTCAAGACGGCAGTAGATTCTTTTGGGGCCTTTCTATAGGTTACACCACGTGAACTGTATACTTGTGAGGTCCTTTGTTAGTCCTTCAATCGGATCCTCCAGGTTTAATTTGGATTTCATTCTTGACTAGAAAAACTTCTCATTTCCTTTCCACTCCATGTTTATTCCCCTACATTTGTCCTCTTTGTTCTCTACCATGTTGAAGTCCCCTCCAAGGATCCAGGGGATGTTTTCCAAACTGCCAAGCTAGCTCCACAGCTTGCACCTTTCATTATGCTCATTTGGGGCATAGATGGAGCACACCCCTATCTCTTGGTCTTCTAACTTCATTTTGATCCAAACAACCCTGTTACAAGGGGAGGTACCAGAACTAGTGACAAGGTGACTCCATTTTTTGGAGATAAGCACAACTGCCCCACCTTTCCCCTTGTCATGTTGTGTGGCAAACTGAGCAACATCCCTCTAGATGCATCTAAGACTTGTTTCAAGCGAAAAAACAGTTGATTTCAACTCCTGAAGCAAGACCACATCATTGCTTTTGCATTGCCCGATGAACCTTCTCACTATATGCTTCCTGTCAGGGGACTCCAGTCCCCACACATTCCAAGAAATAATGTCAAGGGCCATCTGGACCAATCAGAGAGTCAGTCTCTTTTTCGGGCCTAAAAGCCTCAAAGCATTTGGTGACCTTGGTTTCAATTTCCAGCCTCTTAGGCACGGGGCTTGCACTGACAACACTTAGTTTTTTTCTCTTTGTTTTCTTTAAATTTGCTTTCCCAATTGGAATTATAGCTCCTTCCTCTTTCTTTGGCCTACCGGGCCTCCTCTTGCTAGGAGGGTTGGAGCCATTCTCATTAAGCATCCTAACAGGAGTAGAAGATGAAAGGATGTTGGCATCATGATTGCCTACCCAGGGGGCCATCCCCAACATTGTCTCTCCCCTTGAGCCACCAACCTCTTGCATACCCATACTCACCTCAGCAACATTGGTGGATTGGTTATAGGATCCACTGTGGCTAGCCACCTTTCTCAACCTCCTGTGAGTAGATGGGCCAACAACCAATCCATCGGTGCCACTAACCTGCGCATCAGTAGGCAAGGTTAGATTTTTACTCTTATTGACGGTTAAATTGGTGGCAAATTGAAGCAAGGGTTTCTTGGGGTTGAAAGGGTCTTTTGCAAATTATTGAAGAGGTTGAAGGGCATGCAAAATGGTCTTGTGGAGTTCCAATAAAACTTGTGTCTAGGTTTTTAGAATGAGAGAGAGGTCTAGTTTGTTTACTTCATTTTCTTCACTACCCTCATTCACATTGTCATCACTAGAATTGTTGCTAGTGCTCATTTTGTGGTATAACAAATTGAAACCAAAACATTTTTTAAAAGTAAAAGTAAAACTAGTTACAATTTACAAACCCTCTCTAACAAGCTAAAAAAAACTCTTTGAAATTTCCTCAATGTTAAGCTTCAACTCAAGCAACTAGGCTTCAAGTTTTCAATTGTTATTGAGGCTTAAAGTTTAGGGTTTTAGTTTGTAATAGTGTCACAAGGGGAGGCATCCCCACCTATAATGTCCCCTTCCTAAGCTATGTCATTGATTATCAAGATTAGCCTATTCCTCGGGTTCCCGTAGACTAATATGGTTGGTTAGGGGACTCCTCAGCTCTTGGTGACATGTTCGAGATTATAGGAGTATCTTTTTGACACGTTTTGGAGCATTTTTGAGCATTTGGTTCAATACTTACTATTTTTGATAATCCACCTCCTTGGCGCCGACTTGGTATTTTCATGTTTGTCTTTCCTCGAGATGCTCAATTATGGTATCTAATGTTTATTTGTTGATTTTTTTATGGCCTGGGGGTTTATTTTTAAAATAACGCTAATATTATAAAGTTTAATTAAATATTTAACTTTACGTTATTTTAATATTTTAAAAGATGACTTTTTTGAGGAGACATAAGGAAGAGTTTTAAAAAGGTAAATATTTTAGCCTCATTAAATGGGATGCCCAAGTGGGAGACATAAGGGGAATTTAAAATTAAATAAAGTATTTTATTTCTCCGAGAGGGGCATGGGTTTTGGAGGAACATATAAAATGTTTTTTGTGAGCTCATTTCAACTCATGCTTGGAATTTTTTTTGAGAATGTTGGCGTTTCAATTCACAGCTATGGAATGCGGATTAGAAACAGACAACTATGCATAGATAAAGTGCTTTTCGAATTAGGAGGGGAAGCTCCCTCTTTGCTAATGTTGCTTAAGAAAGTAAATTAAAACTAATTTTCCTATCTTTTTTGTTCAGCTAAGAGCACAAGGCTATAAAACTCAAGCATCGTAGCTGAGATTTTCTGTTTAGAAGTTCAACTATGACTAAGCCTACTCTAATGACGTTTCTAATTACTCAAGTAAACACAGACCATGAGAATTAGAAATGAACAAGGTTTGATTTTTTGACATAGATACTTAGATAAAGTTTCTTCCAACATACATCTACTTACTTTCAATGCAAGCTGAGATGGAGATCATATAAGCATAACATAATAAACGGAAATCTGAGACTTTATATGAGGGCAGCAAAGCAGGCACAAGACTTTATTTTCTCGAATTTTAGGAACAAAAGATTACACTTCTAGGACAGCAGGATTGTAGCAAAATAGGCTTACAGTCTAGCCATCAAACCAAAATACATTGACACAAAACATGTGCACTGAACAATAACTTGCAGCTAAAGAGGCATACAAGCTTTCCCTTACACTAAGTGAACTAAAACTAAACAACAACAACTTGTAGGAAAACTAGGCTCAACAATTTGTTATCACAAGCACGGTTAAGAAAATAATGGTCAAGGTTGCTCTTATTTATACACAAGCAAAGAAGTAGGGAACCCTAAAATCTCCTTGCTTTTACAACTAAGACTTGCAACATGCAAGCTTTATTTCTAAAACTAAAACAAGATAAACATCTAACCACCTATGAAAGCGTAAAAACAGGGAATGCCAACTATTAAAACTTTTTTTCTTTCTCTTCTTCAAAGAATGGATAAGAATCGAGAAAGAATAGAAAGAAAGTTGGAAGAAAGCTTCTAGATGACTGCTGTTTTAAATCTTGTCCACATCCGCCAAAAAGTTGATTTGTATCTTGATTTTAAGTGGAGAATGTTGCTGAAAATAGAATGTTGATCTTCCTTGAAAAAACAATTTCTCCAAAATAAAAGTTGGGACTTGGGTTTTGTAAAAAATCACATCTCGGAGAAACCCATATGCTCAGAAATTGAAAAAGCTAAATTCCTCTTGAAAAAGTGGCCAAAAAGCAGTTTCAAGAGGATGAAAAAGCAGAGAGACCCATGTGATCAGAAACAGAAAAAGCTGAGCGACTATTTTGAAAAGCAACGCCCTAGAAGTTTGGAGCACGAAAAAGCGTTCCTGTTTGCTCATTGATCTCGGAACCACGAAGAACACTGCAAAAGCATGTCGTTTGGGTCTTCAAATCTTAGTTGAGAGAAAAGAGAAAATCTTCTTGTTCTGGACGCCAACCTGCAAAAATGAATAATGGAAGACAAAAATGTCTTAAATAAGTTGAGGTTTTGAGAAAATATGCTTTCTTTTTTTGCTTTAAAGCTTTCAAAGTCTATCCTGAGCAGGTTCATCGAACGTAGATGTTTGAATGTTGAAAGATGAAAACTTTGAAAATTTTCTAAGGCATTGAATCTTAGGCGCCCTTCTTCTCCTGGGGTGCTTTTCCTCTCCATACTTAACCATTTTTTCACCATTTTCAATTGTTTTGCTTGATTTTACCCTTGGTTTGATCTCGATTTCTGAGAGCTCTGTTGATTTTGTGAACTGGCAGAATGATCCATCGTGGAGCTTGAGCAAATCTGACGAAGTTTTTTTGGAGGCAACTTTTGACAAAAACTCCATCTTGACCTTCAAAATCATGGGCGCCTATCTCTCTCTGGGGCACCCAACAAAACCAGTGTTAGCCATTTCTATGCTTTTGAAGTTTTAACCTTGTCTTCTATTCTTCAGATGATTTTATGATTTTGGGAGTTAGATTGATCTAATTGATTGGCTAATTGTTCCACTGCGTAGCTTGTCTGAATCTAAGAAGATCTTTTTGGAGATGCCAAACCCTAATTACTGCATCTGAGGCTTCAAATGTTTGGGTGCCTATCTCCTCCTAGGGCGCCCATAATTTTAGATAGTTGTTTTTACTGCTTATTGGTCTTCTGAGATGGATTCTTGTTCAGGATGATCCAGAACTCTGATGGACTGACGATTGGACTTGTTAGATAGCCTGATGAATTTTGAGGGGGGTTCTCTGGAGGTTGCATCCTCTAAAAACTGAATTTGGGGCCTCAAAAGCTTGGGTGCCCCTCGCTAGCTGGGGCACCTGACTCTTCCAAAGTTAGTTTATTTTCTAAGTTTTTTCACTTTGCTTTTGACTTCCGACATTTTCCATGGTTTTTTTACACCTTGATCAGTTTGTAATATGCTTGTCAACTCTGATGAGCTACCTGGCGATTGCGTTGGAGAGCTTGATCAAGACTAAAGAATTCATGCTGGAGGATATGACTAAAAATTCATCCATTTGATGCCCCAAAAGCTCGGGTGCCTATCTCCTTCTGGGGCACCCAAGATCTCCAGCCTTAGCCATTTTTCTAAAAATTAGGACCGAAAAACTGAGATCTGGGCTTTGTAGACTTGGTCGCTCTAAGCAGACCCAGATCATCAGATTTTGAAAATTTCAAGTTTTTGCCCCTCATGCAAGACATGCAAACCCGAATTTTGACCTTTTTTGACAGTTTTAACAAGACTTTTACTCATTTCTTCAAAATGCCTAAGTGTAGAAATTTTTTTAATTTGGGGTACAATAGAGAACACATAGGGTGAACCAGCTGCTTTGTAAGGATGAAAACCCTTATAGGGATCTTCCACTTTGATTGTGAAAGATTAGTCCTGGTGGATTTTACAAGTGATTTCATTCATGGGTCATCCTGGAGCATATTGTTTTTAGTTTTGGAGAAGTTTGCCAAGGGTTTTAATGTAGTTTTCGAAGGGAAGATCTCAGAGTTTTATTCCAACAAATTAGGAGACAAAATCAGATTTTAACCTCCATTTTCTGGCCTTACCTCTTCATGGGCTAGCCTTACCATCCAGACGAGGGCGTGGGAGTTTGGGAGTAAGTTGTTCAGGTTTTGGGGTGACTTTTGGCATGTTTGGTGGCTCCCAAGGTAGTAAAAGACTCTATGAATCATTCAGGAGCGAGCTTATGGGTATGCCATAAATATCATATTGAGTGATTTATGGTCGTTAATATGTTCTTAAAACCCCTATTGTAACAAAATATTATGACTGTAATAAATATGGAATAGTTTCAGTTCATAGTCATTTCCAAAAAGGTTAATTTCAATTATCTATATTGCGCATATTTCCATTGGTTGTATTATTGTTATTTGTCTATTTCATCTATTTTGCAAATCAAATGACAAACCAAAACAAGTCAAAAAATCAAACCCCAAAAAAAAATAGGGTGCATATTACCATAGTTGGAAAACTCGGACTCGCCGCGGACTCGGCAGCCCAAAAATATGACTCGGACTCGAGACTCGGCACGGACTCGGGAAAAGACTCGGCTAGGACTCGGCAAAAAAAAAAACCGTAGTTTTACAAAAATACAAGAACAAATTAATGCATTTAGAGAACAGAAGAGCCTAATTTGATTATCAAACACTCATAATTCAAATATTACATGTCATATGATCATCAAACACTCAATAATTGAAATTTAATCATTCATAGTCATCAAATACTCATAGTTTCAATGTATAACATCATAAGATTATAAATGTTTACATATAATCTTGGCTTCTTTCAACCCCAATTCAATTTGCAGACCTCTATTTCACAAACTTGAGTGTTAAAATGAAAGAAAAAGTTAAAAAAAACATGGGTTTTTAACCCCTTTTGACTCCCAGCTACATTGGAGAGTTCTGGGTTGGGACTCCCGAGTCCAACCTCAGGACTCTTTTCAACCCCTTTGGACTCCCAGCCACACAGGAGAGTCCTGAGTTGGGACTCCCGAGTCTGACCTCAGGACTCTCCGAGTCCTAAGGTTGGACTCCCGAGTCCCGACCCAGGACTCTCCTGGACTCGACTCCCGAGTCCGCGGCGAGTGGACTTGGCCAGGGTAGGGACTCCCGAGTCCGCGGCGAGTCGGCCGAGTCTGCAAACTATGCATATTACAATGGTATTAGAGTAGTTGCATCCTGCTTGCTTGGAGGGTTTTGGCAAAAAAATCGGTGTTATGCCAGTGGAATGAGTAATGCAGCCACTCTTTACACATCATTATAATTTGAGAAGGAATAGGTCAAACATTGTCTTGAAGGACAACTAGAGAATGATTTTTTTGCAGGCATTGAAATGGGGGACAAAGAGCAACAGGAACCTAGTACCAAGGAGATGTTAAATGATCTTGCTAGGGGGCAACATGATTAGAGTAGAGCTTAGCTTAGATGGTTGCATTAATGAATCAACATATGGTGGGAAATAGCAACAATGGTGGGAACAATGTAGGAAACAATGGTGGTAGGCACGAAAGGAATAATGGAAATGGGGATGGTTCGGTGAATAATAGGATTGTAAATTATCATGTGAGAACTACAACAACCAATTCTAGGCCCTTAATGCCTAATTTTCCACCAAGAAATAACATGCAGATCGATAATGAACCCACACAACATGAGTTATAGTATCAGATTTTGTAGGATTGGAGGAACTTAGGGCTTGAGTTTTAGGCTGAAATGTCCTTCAAAGACTACATGGACCTCCGGTTAAGACACAAACCTGATAGAAGTGCTAGATAACACAACCAAGGTTTACAGAGAAAGGTGGGAAAGTTATCCATTCCATCCTATGATGGTTCAGGAAAGACTTAAGCTAGAGCATGGGTTTAGAAATTAGACACCTACTTCCATCTTAACCCAATGTCAGAAGATGAGGCCATCAAATGTGCTGCAATTCACTTGGATGGTAGTGCACATGAGTGGTGGCATCACAGTATGATCATCTTGGGTCATGATCAGATTGACTCCTATGCTGAGTTTACAGAGAGATTGATAGATAGATTCGATAAGAAGGATCCAAAATTACACTTTAAGGAGTTGGCTCAACTCAAGCAGTGGGGTTTAGTGGACACTTACATTGTAGATTTTCAGAGGCTTTCTATGTTAGTGACTAATATCTTAGAAAGAAGGTTGGTTGTGTTGTTTGTTTATGGTCTTCTAAACCCATTGAGAGGTTGGATTAAGGCCTTCAATCCATCTACTCTATAGGATGCCATTAAAAAGGAAAGGGATATGGAATCTTCTTCCAGGAGAAAATTTCAGTCTAAGGGTTTCCCACACAAGAAGGACAAGGATAGAAGACACTTCTTGAAGGATACTTTCTTCTAGGAGCAAATTTCAGTCTAAGAGTTTTCCCCACAAGAAGGGCAAGGATAGAAGACACTTCTTGAAGGATACTAATCAATCCAAGAGTGTGTTTAATAGGTTGGATAGTGATCATCTCAATGAGCTTAGATGTAAGAAATATGTTTTCATTGTAGAGAGCCTTGGGAAACATCGCCCAAGTGTGCTATTAAGGCAAAGGAAAAACAAATTAAGTTTTTTTCAGCTGATGAAACTACATTAGAAAATTCAGATCAACATACCGAATCTGACAATAGTGATGGGGAAAGTTCAACAAATGATGTTGAAAAGGAACAATGGTTCTTTCAAGGTTACAGGAATACTTTGTGGGTAGTGAATAATCACACTTATTGACATAGGTGCTACTCACAATTTCATCGACGAAGGGCTTGTTGCCAAGAGTGGGATCAAAACAGAAAATTTCGAAGGGTTTAAGGTGATGGTAGCGGATGGCTTTACCCTTACTTGCACACGCAAAATTTATAATTTGGGTATTTAGTTG
The DNA here is from genome assembly GCA_007258455.2 of Sequoia sempervirens. NCBI lineage: Eukaryota > Viridiplantae > Streptophyta > Pinopsida > Cupressales > Cupressaceae > Sequoia > Sequoia sempervirens. The sequence continues at coordinate 71,673 of VDFB02054832.1, forward strand.
GGGAGTATTAGTTGAGGGATGATTTCTATGTAGTAAGTATAGGGGACATAGATGTGCTCTTAGGTATGTATTGGATGTGTACACTTGGAGAGTTCACCATGAACTTGAACACTATGGAGACGACGTTTGAATTAGAGGGTAAGAGGATGGTGCTCAGAGGTATGTCATATGGGGGTGCTAGAATAGCTTCGTTCAAAAGAATGGAGAGGTTGATTCGACATGATTAGGTGGAGTGGGTAGTCAAGTGTGTCATAATGCCTATAGTTACAAAGCAGCAAAAAAGAGATCATCATCTAGATATTTAGGCCTTGCTCTCTAAGCATAGCAAAGTATTTGGTTGTATACCACCTAGGAGACCACTTGAGAGAGGGATTGAGCATGTTATTGAGTTGGAGGAGGGTGCTAAGCCCATGATTACTATGCCTTACTGTCATCTGGAGAGACATAAATATGAGATTGGAAAGGCTATCAACTAATTGTTAGACATGGGACACATAGGGCCTAGCAAATGCCCCTTTCCTTCTTCTTTAGTGCTGATTAAGAAGGATGGTTCAATGTGCATGTGCATTGATTATAGAGCCCTCAATAAGAAAACGATAAAGAATAGGTACCCCATTCCTCGCATTGATGAGCTTATTGATGATTTGCATGGTGCATGCTATTTTTCCAAAATTGATTTAAGGTCAGGGTATTATCAAATTCGGGTTAGGGAGGAAGATGTAGAGAAAATTGCATTTAGATGTCATTTTGGGCACTGTGAGTTCTTGGTGATGCCATTTGGGTTGACGAATGCATCGGTTGTATTTTAGTCATGTATGAACATGGTGTTTAGAAGGCAACTTTGAAAACCCGTTCGCATCTTCTTTGATGATATTTTGATTTTAGTAAGTCTTGGGATGAGCACATAAGGCATCTTGAGGAGGTGTTGAGTATCCTAGAGGAAGAATCATTGTATGCCAAGGAGTCTAAGTGTGATTTTGGCATGATTGAACTACTTTACCTTGGCCATGTTATTAGCTCTACGGGTGTTCGAGTAGACACAGATAAGATCAAAGCAATCATGGATTGGCCACTACCTACGAATCTATCACAACTCAAAGGACTCTTTGGGTTATGCAGTTTTTACAAGAGGTTGTGAAGGGCTTTTCACAGGTGGCAGCTCCCCTCACAGATTTAACCAAAAAGGGGGCTTTTGTTTGGTTAGATGGAGCTCAACAAGGTGTTGATTGTTTCAAACAGATTATATGTACTTGCTCCGTTTTAGCTATCCTGAATTTTTCTAAGCCTTTTGAGTTGGAGTGTGATGCATCTAGGGAGGGGATAGGTGCAGTGTTAATGCAGGATAAGCATCCGATTGCCTTTGAGAGTAAGAAATAGAAGGGTTCCCAAAGGAGTTACTCGACATATGACAAGGAGATGTTGGCCATAATGCATGCATTGGCCAAGTTCAGGCCCTATCTTGTGGGAGGAAGATTCATTGTAAAAATGGACCATAGCAACCTCAAGTACATCTCGAGTCAGAAGGACTTGAATGATAGGTACCAGAAGTGGGTGAGTACGTTGCAGGCTTATGACTTTGACATTGAGTATGTCAAAGGTAAGAAAAATATTGTTGCTGATGCATTTTCTAGGAGACCTTGTGCTCTTTAGTTGAGATATTTGCTAATTGGAGAGAGTTGTTTACAACAAAATATGTTAAAGATCCTTGGGCTACATGTATTCTTGATGGGACCACATAAGATGACAGGTAAAAGGTAACTAATGAGCTGATCTTTTATAACCTGCCGTAATTTTTGTCATATTTAACTCTCAATTTGGGCACTCCACTTTGGTATATTCAAACCCATTCAAAGATATGTATTATGACTTGTCATAATGCTAGTCAAGATTCCAATGTAACTTGCCTATAATCATTCTCTTATGTGTCATAAGTAACTACCAACTTATAATGTGGTTATGACATTAGATGCTTCTACAACCTCTTACACATTTCCCAAAGAATACATTAGAGTAATGAATAACTGAATGAGTGTGAGTGTTGGCAATTGGTTTCATTGGTGTCATTAATAGTTGTAGTTGCGTCAAGACTCAATAGTCATTAGTGTGTTGTCAATTAGTTTTAGTTAGGTATAAAGCCAAATTTCAAGATTGTAGGAATTGATTACAAGTTTGTAATCTCTGTATATGTATTCTCCATTTTGATGACTAAAATTAGTGACAATAGTTTTTAAATATATCTATCATGGTATTAGAGTGCTCAGGATTGGGTGTGGCTTTGTCCTACGAGCGCCCAAGGAAATGTGAGCATCTTGAGAGCTGATCCTCTTAAGATAGGAGTAGTGCCAAATAGATAAAGTTTGTTGTAGAGAGAATGGTGTAAATGTGATTGGTAGATGTGCTTGCCTTGATATTTGAGTGCATGTGCAGCAATGTGAGAAGGAAAAAATACCTCAGTTTTTGCAAAGAAGAGCTTATGTTTGAAAGTGTTGTTGCTATGATTGGTTGGACTTGGTGCGTGAAGGACATGAAATCATCTATAACTATTTGAATGACTACTAGATGTGTTGGAAACTTGGGATCATGAAAGAACATTTGAAAAGGTTATCAAAGAAGATATAGGTTCCTCGACATGCCTCCATTTAGGAGTTGGAGGAGAAGAGGTGCTTGAGGTTTCAAAAGAGAGATTGGTGTGTTCATGTGACAGTTTAGTGGATTGTAATGTCCCCAAATTTTTGGTAAAGTGACTTAATTAATTTAATTAATTTAAGTTGTCCAAAAATTAATATTATTTCAAAAGGATGACTTTAATTAATTATTTTAATTAAAATAAAATGGAAATAATAAAATATTAAAAAGGTCACTTTATTAAATAAAGTTTCTTTTAGAAGTTGGAGTTAGTTACAAGTTGGCTTCTTCTGGAAGATTCATTGGAGTTTTTAAAAGGATTTGAGTGCAAGGCATTTAGGCATCCATTTTTGAGTTATTATTTCTTATGCATTATTGCAAGGGCTTGAATCTTTGATTCAGCTAAATCTTTGAGGACGAAAACCTTCAGCAGATTGGAAAAGAGTTGAACAAAAATGTAACTCTTTCGAGGAGTGGATTCACGACAGAGTTCACATTGGGCAAAATTTGTATGTCTTCCTTGAAGACAAATTTATGAGGTATTTGGCTATCATTAGAATAAAGTTTATTATTCAGAAATTTTCTGATTATTTTCAGTATTGTGGAGTAACTCTGAATAATGTTTTGAAAAGGGCAAAGTAACCCTTTGATAAATATTGGAGAAAACAAATATATTTTGCCGGGCATGAAATATTTTTACTTCGATGAATAAAAAGGAAATATTATTTTCCTTTGCTGGGTGATAAAGTATTGAAGGAAATATTGCTTGAGGCTTTGGTAAATAATTACCATAGTCGATTATTTAGACGGTCGTGGGTTGATCGCTGAAGACAAAGAATATATTGCAAGCAAAGGGTCGCGTAAAGGAATCTAATTGGGCCATTAAATATATGAAATATTATGGGTTTCAGATGCAAACTGTAGACAGAGGAAAGAAAGACAAATCAAGGAGGCGGCATACAAATCTAAGGAGCCTACATGGATGAACTGTGAAATTTCCTGGCTGCCACAATTACTGAAGGCAAAGTCATGAGACATAAAGACTGGCGTAGCTATAAATATCAGGCATAATGAAGTCGTGGGTTATTATTCCAAGACTGGATGTGAGACATAGACACCTGAATCCAGTCTAAACCTTCAGCGCTGGTTAGAAGTAGCAACTCAGAGTAAAGTGAGGCACTGGTAATAATCGTGGATCCTATCTTGGGGGTCGTGGAGCTTAGAAGGAGGTTGAGGGGTTGGAAAATGCCCATTGAGCAACACACACTAGGTGCGTGAGCATGAAGAAGGACACCTGGGCTTTATTTGCAGAAGCGTGAGCTTTTGGGTGAAACATTTCATCAAATACCAGTTGGAGGGGTCTTTTGCTAAAGCTGTGTGTGAATATGGAGGTTGATATGGCTGGTACAGGAGTGCTGAGTATTAAGGGCATGAGACGTGTGGATGAGATGGAATTTTGAGAAGGTGTTGTACATTCTCAAGCTTCAATCTGCCTTGGCACACATTTTTTTCCAAGTCTGAGATTCCTTGTATCTGCATTAGATAATATTGTTATTCAATATGCAAATCATTGCTCTTGTAGCAATATTTTGGTCTGTTGTAAAAGATGAAATGAACAAACCACTGTAGCATTGTATTGAGTCCAGAATACTTGCACAATTTCTGAGAATCTTGGCTGTTGTGAAGTTCCAGTTCAGTCTTAAACTCTGTCCAGATTGTAATTAGACTCAGAAAACCCTATCTCTCCATTAGTTAGTGCTGCCATACTCAGATTGTAAGAAACTGAAATATTTGAATAGCTGTAGTTGATTTCTGAGTTCTTATAGTTGTGAAATCAGTATTTACTGCCACTCAGAATTGTGTCATTTGGGACTGTATCGAAGTTATGAAACCTGGTTATATGCATTTCATTGACATATTGTCCTAACGCTTGCAATGTAATGAACTGAGTTTGATAAAATGGAACATCTATCAAACTGAGCAAATCGGAAAATATCGATCGATCCGGGTACAAGATACTACAGTGGTATCAAAGCTTAAAATCCTGCTGCCTGTTGGGTACCTGATCTCATTTCTCTCATGCTTGAAGTCGTTTTCTCATTTCATTGGAGAGATTTTCTGAAGCTTCTTTGGTTTGTGGGTTTGAAGACCCTAGGGCACCGGTTTCGGTAGTGAACTATCTACCCTAGTTGGAGGTTGTTGAGGGAATCATTCAGATTTTCCTACAAGCACTTACTTGCAAATTTAGTGGTCTTTGTGGAGAGCAAATTTGAGATAATTGTTTAGCTTCATGATGAAGATAGAATAAGGGTTTTGATCTGAAGTTTGAAGTTTATTATTAAGTTTAGAGATTGCATTGATTATTTGCAGCTGAAGTTGATATCAGATCCTTTTGAGGTCGTGTTGATGTGATTTTTGTGACTGCACCAATCAGCAGAGCAAAGTAATCCAAGGGCTACTCCGTTCTCTCTTGATCAAAGTATTTCGTGTGCTAAGATTGCAAGAAAGTTTGCACGTTCAACTCCAAGGTTCCGAAATGCTTTGGAATACCCTCAGTTGGTTCGTTGTGAATTGCTGTTTACACGAGGGGGGCTTACGTAATTGTTCATAACACTTGCAGATAACAACAGATAGATGATTGGAAGGGATTTATGTAATATGGATGATTTTGCAATTGGATACGTTTTCCTAAACTAACCAGAAATGAACAGAATGTAAATGAGTGTAAGGTTGAGAAGGTTCTAGATTCTATTCTAATACGGGACGTGGGATCAATCTCAACAAGCTTCAACCAAACTCTACTCCGCCTCACACTGGACAGCTTATGCAAAGTAGGTGCAATCTTCAAAGGGATAGCAAGAAATTTTTCAAGTTACAATCCAGCATCAAGATACCGTCAAGACGACGCATACCAAGACGTGAACTACAACTAAAGTTAGGCTTATGAAATGCTCCAGTTGACCACACAAGGAAAACTCGCCGTCAGCAAGCCGCTAGTGGTATGGAATAAAATGAAGTTGCCTTGATCGATGCCACAAATCCACCGCTACTATCTACTTGCATGAAATGAAAATTATGCTACTTTAAACTACTTGGAGTCGAAGGGATGAAGAAATCTTGCTAGCTATCCATAACAAAGACGAATTTCACCATCAATGAAAAGATCTTCTATTATGAAAGTTTTACACAACAATCTCTTACAAAAGTTTTCGAAGGAAAACTTTCCTTCTTCTCCACACTAAGCTAGGCTAAGCTACACAAGTATACTATCAATCTCTCTGCTCTAGTCTCTAGTCTAACGTCTAATCTTAATCTAATGAGGTACAAATGAGTGGGACTCCCCCTTTTATAGATGGCCAAGTCCAACAGACGGCTCAGATTACAATCAAATCAAAGGCTCAAATTGAGCCACCTCAACCCTAACCCTAAAAACTGCCAGAATAGGGAGTGGTACAATAAATGAATCAAAGATTCTCACTCACTCCCAAAATAGTAAAGGCTATTAATACCCACAATCAGTCCTCTAGAAGATCATCATCCAGAAAAGCATTCCCATTCTCTTTCTCCTTGGCTGCAAACTCAATGAATCTGACAAGTACAGCCTGAACCTCTTGAACTGAAATAGGTGGAATGCAATCTAGCTGAAACTCTAACACTGTGACTGACTGCTAATGCCGTGCACAAGATTTTCTCCAAGCAACTAGTGCATCCTGCATACTCTGAATAAAACTGGAGAAAGTAGAAGTGTTCTCGAAGTCATCTTGCACAAAGGTCTTCACCTCTGAGAAGAAAGGTGCCAGCCTACCCCTCAAATTATCAGCAGTCACCTCATCGGGATTTAGCTGCCTAGCAAAGATTGCCTCCAAAGTATCCTGGACTCCATCAATGATATTTGCCATAGCCTTCTGAACTCTGGCTGAATCCGCTTGTGCTGCATCAAAGAAACCACGTCCTGTGACTACTGAAGAGTACCATCTAGAAAAGTTATATCTATCACCTTCCTGAATGACTCCTCCATCAATCAACATCCGCAAAGGAGTATGCCTCAATGCCTCTAGACACAGAATAACTCTACTTTGATAAACTGAAGCATTACCCCAGGCTTGATCAACTGCCTCCATTCGTGCCATAATGCTGGAAGCCTTCTGGAAAGCATGAGCAAGATCTTCCATGAACTTCTCTGTCTCGGCACGAACTCCTGTAACCCATTTATCTGCCTCTTGTGCCATCTTCAACTCCAACAAGTCGCTAATTGACTCTCTGGGTAACTCGGTTGGAAGCTCTATTGCTAGAATCTCTTGCCCACAGGGACGAGACAACTGCTACACATACCCTATCAAGGCCTTATGCTCCTTCAACTTCTTATACTTTCCTCCCTTCCTGAATAATCTGTCAGAGCGCCTGATAGGAGTTATCACACTCCTCAACAATTTGTGCACCTGTGGGGCGTCCTAACTCTATAATAGTGATCACATAATTTTCTGGCATTGCTTCATCCCGATCACAATCAACTTGTGGCACTGCTACATGAAGGGTGTGAGAGCCATCCTAATCAGTTGATATCTTTGAAAATTTTCGTGCTCTCTTCTTTTGTGGAGGCGCATTGATCCTGTTCAACAATTCTTCCATCTCTACTGCTGGATCAATCTCCTCACTGGGGCTCCTTATCATCCTATCTCTGAGCCAATCAGGTACTACATATTGTATATCAAATGGCTGCTCCTCTCGTACCTCTACTTCACGGACTTGCTCAACTTCAACTTCATTCTGGCGAGGCTCATCGGTCTCTAGTGGCTGAGTGTCACTTGAAACTGCATCATCTTCTAAATCCGTCTCTAACTCATGCTGAAAATTAACATCTGTGGCAGTCTCCTCATCATCCTGCTGATCATCTCTAGTAGGTGCATTAATACTCTGGCCAATTGATTCTCTCCTCGGAGGTTGATTTTCTTCATGTACCTCATGTACCTGATTCAAGGCATTCCTTTGATTAGCAAATAATGAAATTTCCTGTATACTCGGAGAACGTATCTCCAATGGCGTGGGTGACTCAACTCTTGGAGGCTCTGGTTGAACTGGCTCCTTCCGAATTGACTCCTTTTGAGATTTTGGACCTCGAGTAATCTGTTTCTTTCTACTGGTAGTGGGTGTCCTGTGATCTCCCATTAAGTTGTAGGTGCAAGGAATTGACCTACTCTTTAGTCTGCTCACACGCCTGTCAACCCATGCTCTAGTAAATGTCAAGACTAGAATGCAAAGTGTGTCCAAATCAGCAATCTCTGGCTCTGACCAATTGGGGAGTGGAAGTGGAGTATCTCTAACTACTTCATAATCTAAATGGAGAACATTCATGTCCTCATCTACCTGGTCTAGTACTGGAATGACCTCACACTCCCTGATCATACTCAATGGCAACCTAGAGAACATTCGCTTCCTGACTTCTACTTCGTCTGATGCACCAGCCCAATAATCCTCAATATTTTCCTTATGCTTGAACTCTTCTAATAGTATCCACCTGATATTGTTGTGCGGTTTGTAATGCTGTTTGCTGGTGTGATAGGAAAAGTGAAAGAATTGAAGCTCACTTTCAGCTTCTCTAGCTGCTTGAAGTGTAGGACACACTTCGTTTGAATTGCCCATGACAACTGGGAAGTCAACTCCACCCTTCTTCTGAATCTTATCGTAGGCAAGAAGCTGCCTAGATATCTCTAACATCAAGATTCTATTGGTCGGGTACTTAGGCAATCTGTATGGGTATGAAGAAAACCTCTGCAGCTTGATGTAAGAAAACTTCGGAAATTGAATAAACCAACACCCATACCTCTATTAATTCCTGAGCTTCCCTCGAGATCCTTTGATGTGTACACTGCTGAAGTGATCTCGTAATATGCATGGTAAAAGCGTCGTTGACACGCTTGTAATAAGTAGTGCTTGTCAAGTGCAGCTGCGGACAAGCCTCATAGATTTTAAATTGATGAGAACCACAACCCACTGGTTCCTTGTATGAAATTCCTCTGTATCTCGTCATACGGGCCAGCATGTAAATAATGTAGGAGCACATGTAAAATGTCTTCGTTCTTCTCAGACTCAGGAGCTGCTCATGTAAATTATCACTAATCATCGCGGCCCAGTTGATGTGCTCCTTTCCATCCAGCACGAGGTTGATGTAATAAAACATCCACGGCTCAAAAATAAATGACTGAGGGCAGCCTCCAACTCTACTCAGCATCATAATCAAGTCACAGTACTCCTGCTTAAAGTCATCTGATATAATCTGCCTCGGTAGCTTTGTACGAGAGGGCCTAGGCTTGTTCATCCAGCAAGTATTAATCGCCTCTGTACATGTCTCGAATGTAGAAGCATACATTCGCTCAGCACGCTCGTTTTTTTTGTAAATCATCTTCTTGTGTAATGGGATTCCGAAAGCTTCGCCGATAGCATCAGGAGTGAGGTTGGCGAACACTTGATCGTCTGGTGAAACAATTGATCTGCGATCTGGCTCATAGCAATTGGCGCACTCCATCATTAGCTCCGAGCACTGAATGGCTGGTGAGAAACCAGCAGCTGCAAATAATCCACTTCGAACAATGTTGTGCGAAGTGATTGAAGGTTGGTGACTGCCAATCCCCAACATTCGATTCTTGAAAGTCTCCAAGTTGAAAGAGCCCAAATTCGTGTCTGCTAACTTGCCCAACTTCGAAGTAAACTTTGACTCCGGCAGGAAAGACTTGCTCAATTTCTTGATCACGGCCTGCCCGGATGCACCATTGTTATCTTTGCCAGTTACTCTTACTTCAACCATCCTACAAATCAACAAACAGCCATCAACAAATTAACTTAGAAAAATAAATAAAATATCTTGCAGGGTTGCCAGTCGACTTCAAAATTTGAGAAGCTGCAATATTGGTAGTCATCTACAAACCTCAACTTCTCCTTCAACAAATTTGAACTTTCAGCACTTAGAAAGCTTAGCAAGTAAGCTTCAACAACTTCACACTCTTCAACAAGTTCAACACGTAGCAAAATCGTCCACTTTACTTCAACAACTTGCCAGCACTTGAACTTTTAAAATTGGTACTTAAGCAACTTCAAGTGACTTCAAACTTCAGCCTCAACAATGTTTTTCAACATTCAAATCGAACTCCCTCAGCTTCAGCAATATTCAGCCACAAACTTAGATTTCAACCTTCAGCAATTTCCTTCAGCAATGTGCTCTTTCAAAAAATTTGAACTTCTTTGCACTGCAACTTCAAGTCTCTCAGAGCAAAATCGAACTTCAGCAACTCCAGTCTTAGATTTCTTTAAACTTCAGCTCTAGCCACTCACTTCATGTCGTACCTCTTCAACAACCTTCAGCTTCAGCAATCCTCCTCTTCAACATTCAACTTAGTCATTCATTGCAACTTCAAACTCAGAGCAAAATTGAACTTCTTTAGTTGTGAAAAGGATGAATGAACTTTCGGCTCTTATAGCAAAAATCGAATTCTAGAAAGAGGCTAAGTTTAGCTAATGCATTAAATTTCCACTACTTCTAGCAAGAATTCAAATTTCCCCCCTTTGCCAATTTCAACACTTGTCTCCTAATGCATGGAATCTTGACCTTCTAGAATTTCAACTTTGACTGGCATATTTTTGATTTACTTTCGAAAATATTTACTTTAAAGTCACTTTTTAACAAATTTCATTCACTAGCTAGAGCTCTGTTATTCAACTTTTAAATTTAATCACCTCTGACTCTGGAAAATTCATCCTGCGAAGAACTCAATCAAAATCATCTAGGCAAACAACTTCAAACTCATCATCTGGAAATTTTATCTTGAAAACACATTTTATTCACTTTGCCTTAGAAAATTTTAAATTTTCCTTAGGAAATTTCACAATTTTGAGTGACGCTTAAATTCTCCATCTTGAAAGCCCCAGCGAAGTGTAGAAGACTTGGAAATCAACTTCTTGTCAAAGATCTTCAATACTCAAAAGAAAATTTTCTTCAAAACTTGTCGAATTCATGGGTATACAACAAACGGGTTCATTTAATTTTCTTGAATTTTGAACCTTAGAAAAATAATTCCTCATGAAATTTATTTCATTCTTTCATCCCTGTGAGTATTTTGTTGCTTTGACTTGAAAATTTCTATCAATCCTGTGAAGTTGACATCATCTAACTTCATCTTGGGCAATTTTGCTCATGTCTTAGGAAATTTCATCACTCTCCATTAGACTTAGGCATTTTTCCTAAGGAAGAACATCTTTGTGCCTTAGAAAAATTTAAATCACTAAACATTTTTTTTGAAATTTTACCTTAGAATTTTTAATTTCATCTTCAATTCATTCTTCCAGTGGTGAAGAAATTCACTTAGACAATTTAATGTCCATTTCCTTGGGCGCATTTTACACTTCATGAGGGATATATTTCTTTTTAAATTCCAACGCCTAACAATATTCATCTCCCCTAGGGCGCATTTTACACTTGAAGAGGACATTATTCCCACACCTTAGGCAACATTCTCCATTATCTCCTAGCATATTCTTTTCACCTTGGGCGCTTTTTACACTTGGTGAAGGATATTATTTTCACGCCTTAGTCACTTCCACTTATCAACTTTAATAGGTTTACTCTTTACATGGCGCATATTACATAGGCAAGAGGATGGGTGCACTTGACATAGGGTGAAGGATAAACTTTTAATGCCACCTTTGACTCTTCTTTGACTTCCTTCTTACTTCTTAACATGGGCGCATTTGAGACATAGAGGAGGATGGGCACAATTTGCATGTTGAGGGGAATTTTGACTTTCAACGCCCTTGGTATTTTGTCCTCACATGCCTTGATTTGGGTGCATATTGCATGTGATGAAGGAGAATGAAACTTCAACGCCACCTTTGACCACCTTGGACCCCTTGTGAACTTGGGCTCATTTGGTACCTTGAGAAGGATAAACATGTTGTCTTTAAGATTTCTGGATAGACTGTGTGCACCTTTTTACATCAACGTTTCAGATCATACTCCATGATCCATCATTAGGATGAAAGGCAGAAAGAGAGAGAAGTCATCTTGATGATGAATCATGGAGTATGATCCGAAACGTTGATGTAAAAAGGTGCACACAGTTTATCCAGAAATCTTAAAGACAACTATTATGGACTGTGGAAACAAAATACTATTGAATGATAAACATGTTGACTTTTTGACTTTCCCTAGCTTGGAGTGACATGGGCGCATTCTAGCATGTGTACAGGATGGGCGCATTTGCTATGTGAAGAAGGATGAAACCTTTGACTCTTTGACTTCTTTGTTGAACTTCTTAAGATGGGCGCATTTGATGGTGGCAGAAGGATATTCAACACTTAGAATTTTTCCAAGGCACCAAGGCAGGTTGGGCGCAATTAGCCAAGACAGGAGGATGAGATTCAATACTTAGAGAAATTTTCAAACACCTTGCTTTGTGAGGAGGGTGCATTTTGCCCAGGTAGGAGGATATTCAACACTTAAATTTTTTTTTTAAATCATCTTCATTCTTCTTGAGGGCACATTTTACCCCTGGAGGTGGATGAAACACTTAGAATTTTTTTAATGCTTGGCTTGCTCTCCAGCTGAAGTGGGCGTATTTTCAAGGTGGTGAAGGATGAAGTTCCAGACTTAGCCATTTTTCCTTCCTTCTGCTAGAATCTCCATGTCCTGCTATTTATAGTAAGTCCCGTGATTTCCATACTTCTGAAGCTCAGAACAATTTGAAATTTCAAACACTGGACCTTCATGACCCTGTCAACCTGTTGATACTGCCATCTGAGCTGACCTGCTAAAAATAGCATATTTCTGAAGGTGGTTTGCTATTTATAGTAACTGCTTACTTCTGAGACCACAACTCTGTTTGACTTGAAATTCGAATGATGCGCTCCTCACCATGTGACTTGCCTGTTGACATCGACACCTGCTGCTGACTTACTATTTTTAGCCTGTTTCTGAAATGCCTTACTATAAATAGTAAGTACTCTGTTTGCCTTCAAATTTTACCGCCGGATAAATCGAAATATGCTGATCACGGTGGGATACACCGGTTTTCAAAAATTCTGGCATTTTACCCCTCTTTTTAGGTCCCGAAGTTGGAAACCCTAATCTGACTTGCATGCATATCAAATGAGCTCTGTTTGTCCTCGTTTCTATTGCATCGCGATTAGTTTGTAATTTTGAAGTGCTGGGAGGCGGCTGCTAGAATGTATCTGCTAAAAATAGTAAGTTCTTGAATAAGTGATTATCTTCGTTTGCATGTCACATCACTGCGAAGCTCTCGAAAAACCCACAAAGAATATGCAAACATGCAAAGAAAACCCTAACATGCAAACCCTAAAACTAGCCTCCGAAGGCTGAACTCTGAAAGTCGTTATCTCATTTTGCATGTTACACCATCGCGAAGCTCTTTGAAAACCCAAAAGGAATCTCTAGACATGCATTGAAAAACTTTGTATATTGGCCTTTAAATTTGCTCCAGAAGCTGAACTGCTAAAAATAGTAAGTTGTCTATTTCAGCTCAAATTTTGCCAGTGAGTAGCTTGATGTGCTCTGGATGCAGTGTGACTGTCGGAATTTCAAGAATGCTGACGGAATACCTGGAATTGCACAATTACTAAAAATAGTAAGTTGCCAAAATCTGATGAAACTTCAATGGAAACCTATTGGAAGCATACTGACAACAATGTTAATCTCAAATATTAATTTATTCACCTTGTTTGACCTCAGACTGACTAGAAAGATACAAACCCTAATTTTCAGACTTGGCCAAAAGTTTGCGTTTAAATCCAATGACGAGCATGTCCCCCGAAAGGTAGATAGCAGAAAAGAGACAGAAGGAGAGAGAGAAACCCAAAAACCAAAGCCAAATGACCAAAATGGAGCCAAAATTAGGGGGTCCCCATCTTGAATGGGGTGATGTGTGAAAAGGTTCACAACAGGTCGTGGGTTCCTCAAAACCCGAGGCGCATTTTTATCCCTCTATTGCAGCAGGATCGAAGGTTTTTATCAGTCCTTTGTATCAGAAATCGTGGCACATTTGTGAGGAATATCTACTCCAGTCCAACATCACTTTATCCATGTGAAGGACGAGTTATTGCTGGTGGCCACTCGTGGATATTGAAGAGGGTTTTGATCTGACATTGCAATGAAGACATACAGATTTGGGCGAAGCTTTGAAGGGGCAGAATTGTGGAGTTTTTGGGAGCCTTGAAATTGTGGTTTTTGAAGAAGTTTATTGATCAGTCTTAGGCGCTGAAGATTGGCAGAGTTAGGACGAATTTCTGATTGCAATTATGGAGTATATCGTGGGTCTTGAATATTCAGATAAGAGGGTTTTCAGACAAGTTTCTTCCTTGAGCAGATCGCTTGTCTTCATGCCTCTTAGAAGCCTTCTTTGGTGCGCTCTTCAGGTGTGATCAGTCTTGAATAATATTCTGAAATATTAATCTTTCCGGTTTGAGTCATGAAATTATAGTATACATGTCATTGTATCGTCTTTATGATGTCTTGTAAGGAAATTAGTGCCTTGAAAGGGGGAAGTTATTAATCAATATGCTCAGATCTTTATCACAGAACTGATTGTATTTTTCTGAGTATCATAAGTCTGATCTGCGATACATAATCAGTCAGAATAATGTGTTCAAAGTTTATAGTGAAATGTTGTTAATTAAGTAGCTGTATGTCAATTGTTTGATGAAATGCAAGTATACAATCCATGTTCATATTCCAGGATCTCATGTTACCATCTAGCATAAATATACTTAATTGACAAATGCAATATGTGCACTTAAGTATTTCGAAATATTACCACTCAAATTAAGTAGGGACATTACATGGATGCTTGGTTGTAGGAAGGATGTTGGAGATATTTTAAGATAAAAATAAGGTTTGTAATATGTAGGGATTGAAGAGCACTCAGTTATACTGAGAGGGGGATGGAGGGTAAATCAGTATAACAAAAATATTTACCAATTTAAACTTTAATCAACCGTAGCAATAACAAACTTGCAAGATCTAACAATTAGAACATAGAATGAACACACAATTTATATGGAAACCCTTGCTGGAGAAAACCACAGAAAAATATTGCTTTATATAGATCTTCTTGTACAATCTTCATAGGCACCAACCTACAGGAGACACCAACTCCCTCTTTTCTAATTTGTAGGCACCAACCCACTGGAGACACCAATCCCCACAACTGAGCACCATAAGAGACACCAATCTCCTGATGTAAGGCACCAACCTTGTCAATGAGAGGCACCAACCTCTTTCACAATAGTATCCTTGTCTTCTTTGAAAATAAACCTTCTCAAATCTGCGCTTATTTATCTTCTCAAATCTGCCCTTATTATCCTTCCAAATCTGCACTTATATACTTTCAAATCTGCACTTATCTTTCTTCTCAAATCTGCACTTATATATTTGTCAAATCTGTTCTTATGCACTTTCAGATTTGCTCTTATTTTCCTTCAAAAATCTGCTCTTATATTCTTCTTAGATCTGCTCTTATATCCTTCCAAAATCTGCTTTGAACCTCTTCATAAAATCTGCCTTAAATATTCTTTTGATCTGCTATCATATCCTTCACACACCTTGCATGTGTATATATATATATATATATATAAAACACTAGATTCTCTTTCACCCAAGAGAGTTGACCTTTCATATGTTGGCAATATCCTTCATTTTTATCTCTGCTCTGCTGTACTAAATCAGAAATGATATTCTATTATTTTCTCATCTTCAAACTCCCTTTTGACTTCTATTTATATCTCTTTAATGCCTATTCACAAAGGAAGTGAACTCTTCCGAAGGGGATGACTTGTACCAAGAGAGGTGTCTCTACCAAAGAGGTCAGCCTCTTAAGGATATTGTATATACATTTATTTCATTTTATAACATACCAAAAATGGGCGTGATAAATAACATGAAGTTGGCCAGCGTAGAGGGAATAAATTTGTCTTGGTCGGCTAGCAAAGCATGCATTTGTCTAATTTTATTTTCTCCTTAATCAATGCCCATTAATATTAATCACCATCGCTTCCTTTTTATCATTGTTATGTTTCACTCTTCGGCGATTGTAGTGGCCTTTGACTTAATATAATTATCTATTTTCTCCACGAACTAGTGATAATAATCTCACCCATACACATCAATCTTGCCACCAATCTGGCTTATACATCTTTGACAACGATCTTTCTTATGCACCTTGACATCAATGACAATGATGGCAACAATTTCGTCCATACTCTTTTGACATCAATGACAACATTTGCAACAGGGATATCCTAATTGTCTAAGAAAATTTAATTCATCATTAATGGGCAGTGTTAGAATAATGAATAATTGAATGAGTGCTAGTGTTGGCAGTTAGTTTCAGAGATGTTAATAGGAGTTGTGTTAGTTTTAGGATCAGATTTAAAAAATAAGTAGAAACACAGAAATACAACAACACATGAACAATAGAACACAGTATATATCCTGGGAAAAGCCTCCTTCCTGAGGGAGAAAAACCCAGCTACAAATATATCACTTATATATTGAATGAAAGAGCAGAAGTCTGCTTTACAACATGGCCAAATAATAGGCTGATCTGATGCAATGATAATAGCACCTCTCTAGATGCAAACATACAAGCAACAATGCATATTGATCTCCTTGAAGTGCGAATATTGATCTGCTGAATGAATGTGAACACCTGCTTGAAGTATGCGAACTTGTCTTGAGAATAAATTGATTGATGATCAAATGAAATGATCATCACTTTCTATATATACAATGTAAGGTGCCTCTTCACAAGCAAGGCGACTCTTCACCTAGGTCGGCGTTTTTGATAAATAGCAAATATAAAATATAATTTTGTAATAAAGCCGACTTGCCTTAATAATCATTTATTATATTAACTTAGGAGAAAATATCTCCCTAAGCTGCAAACACTAACAAGTTGTAGTTGTGTTGATAGTTCTGAGTGTACAATCTCTATAAATGTAATTAGAAATCTCCATTTTGATGAAAAAAGTAGTGAACAATAGTTGTTAAATATCTTTGTCAATAGCACCAACACAAAATGGTATGCCTAATTTCCCAATACAAAACTAAAATAATAAACAAATACAAATAATTAATGAATCAAAACATTAAGATGGAAATTTGAGACACCTTTCCCAACACTCAATGTTTTATGAAATAAAAAATGGTGGGTAGTGTTGTGACCTTTTCACACATCGCCCCATTCAAAATGGGGACCCCCTAATTTTTGCTCCATTCTGGTCTTTTGGCTTGGGTTTCTCTCTCTCTCTCTCTCTCTCGCTTTGTCTCTTTTCTGATGTCTGCCTTTTGAGAATTGCACCCGTCTTTGAGCTTAAGCATAAAATTGACCAAGTATTAGAATTAGGGTTTCATTTTTCCCGGTCAATCCAAGGTCGAATAAAGTGAATAAATTGAAAATTGAGACTAACAGTGTTGTCAGCATGTTTCCAGCACGCTCCCAGCAAATTTTCATCCGATTCTGAAGTACTTACTATTTTTAGTAAGTGTGAAATTACAGGCGGTTCGTCAGCATTTTTGAGATTCCGACAGTCACACTAAGTTCAGAGCCCATCAGGCTACTCGCATGCAAAATTTGAGCGAAAACAGACAACTTTCTATTTTTAGCAGTCTAGCTTTTGGGACAAATTTCAGGGCTCAGATGCAGAGTTTTTCTTTGCATGTCTGGATATTCCTTCTGGGTTTTTCGAGACCTTCGCAATGATATAACATGCAAAACGAGATGACAACTTTCAGAATTCAGTCTTTCGAGGCTATTTTTAGGGTTTGCATGTTAGGGTTTCTTTTGCATGTCGGGTGATTCCTGATGGGTTTTTTGAGAGCTTCGCAATGGTGTGACATGCAAATAAAGATAACCACTCAGTAAGGAACTTGCTATTTTTAGCAGGTGCGTCTTGGCAGCCGCTTCCCAGCAGTTCAGAATCACGAGCTGATCGCAGTGCCACAAAAACGAGAGCAAACAGAGATCTTTTGATACGCATGCAGAGTGAATTAGGGTTTCCAACTTCGGAGCCTAAAAAGAAGTGCAAAAAGTCAGAATTTTCGAAAACCGGTGTAAACCACCGCGATCAGCGTCCTTTAGGCTATCTGTTGGTAAAATTTCAAGTCGAACGGAGCACTTACTATTTATAGTAAGTCAATTTGGAAACTAGCTAAAAATAGTAAGTCAGGCGCATGTGGTGATATCAATAGATAGGTCACGTGGTGAGGAGCGCCTCTTTCAAATTTCAAGTCAATCAGAGCAGTGGAGCTATCAGAAGCAAGCAATTACTATTTATAGTAAATCATCCTCAGAAATGGGCTAAAAATAGCAGGGTGACTAAAAATGGCAGTGTCGACAGGGCAACAAGGTTATGAGGATGCAGTGTGCAAAATTTCAAATCATTCTGAGCTTCAGAGATGCAAAATCGGAAGGCTTACTATAAATAGCAGGGCATGAAAACTAGCGAAAATGAGGAAAAATTCTAAGTCTGGAACTCCATCTTGCAGCCATGGAAAAATGCGCCCAAGTTGATGGAGAAGCATTGAAGAATTTCTGAGTGTTGAGCTCGTCCTCCACCATGGCCAAAATGCGCCCAAGCTAGAGAAAGTCAAAGGAAGTCAACGCCTTTTCATCCTTCTGCCTAGCCTAAATGCGCCTTCAAGGCAATGCCAAGCACAAAAAATTCTAAGTATGAAGTTTATCCTTCATCAGGGGCAAAATGTGCCCAAAGTACAAGTGGTCAAAGAAAAGTCAACGATTTTTATCCTGTAGGCATAGTGAAATGCGCCCAACTTGAGGAAGGAAAGTTGAAAATTTTTCTAAGTGTGAATATCCTCCTCACCCCTCTAAATGCACCCATCCTCCTCAAGGGGTGAAATGCGCCCAAAAGACAAACAAGTCAAAGGAGTCAACATATTTCATCCTCCATAGGCAAAATGCGCCCAAAGCAAGCATGTCAAGACGAAAACGAGGAAGGCGAAGGGTCACTCCAAGGCGTGGTTACAACTTTCATCCATCAGCTATGTCAAAATGCGCCCAAGATAGAAGCAA